>JAIPRM010000070.1:0-10485 GCA_025469315.1 Stegophylla sp. TES_Ste_2020
TTTCTTATATTATTAATTTCCTTTGTTCAGAATCGTTTTACTGAAGAAATGATTTATCGTTTCTTTAAAATTTAATACGCCCGTCAAGAGAATACCACCCGTCGTGCGAAGTATGTCCGGCTTTTATAATATAACACTGTCAATTATTCATGTGTATTAATGAAGCTATATTTAGAATCATTTTATTGAAGAAATGATAAATGTTTTCTCTAAAATTCAACACATCCACTCAAGTGTATCCTACCAGAGAAGCGAAGAATACCCAAGATGCTAAGTTTATGATATTTTTATTTTATTAATGCTTTTCATTCCTTATATATTAAGATACTCTGTGTATTTTAATTTTAAAAATCAGATAGTCTGATAACTAATTTTTTTTATAATAAGATCTACTTACTGGATTAGGTTAGGTTTACCAAATACTTACAGGAATGTCCCTTACTACATCCACATACCTAGTGATGTATTCATTTGGGAATGGCAGGAATATGCATTTGCCCTACTCTGGATTTTTATATGAAAATTAATTTATTTATGTTCATTTACATTATGGCCATACCCATATACAATAAAAGTTGACATAATATATATGGCCAGGAAACATATTATTATAGGCTCATTGGACTATGAAAGATCATATCAATCCTTATTAGCAAATTATTCAGTCGGTTGTAGTTGTACCTTGAGACAATCATAATAATTATAGTTTAATTGTTGGGTCGGTCAATATTTTGCCCTGCCCTAGAAAATACTAAAAGGGCGACCTTGAATGTATTTATTTTTATTAAAATAAATGAATAAATAATAAATAAAAGTAATAATGAAAAAGCTTAAAGATAGCATCTTAAAATTATATGTAATAATAGTTCATTTAAATTTAAAAAAATTAAAATGTGTATCACAGGCATATTAAAAAATAACCAGATAAAATAATCTGATTCTCTTTTTTAAGAATTTGGAAGCTAATAGAAATTTCTTTATACCACTATAGGGAATCTAGTCCAACATGTCTATGTATGCATTATCTTTTTCAGAGTTTTTTCATTTTTTTTAACTAAGTATTAAATTATGTTAATTGTTATTATTAAATTTAGAATCTAGATTCAAAATAATACAACACACTATTGACTATTAACTGACTACTATACTTTATTTAAATAAATAATAAATATTCCTTTAGTCTTCTAATGCATACTATTTATTTATGTTTTAATTTAAGTAAATCTATGGAAAAGTATAATTCATAAAATCTAATAAAAAAATAAAATTTTACAAAAGCACATAAAATATTTTAGAACAGAATTAAGCCACTATGTTTCTATAGTTATATACATGTATATAATGATAATGATGTTTTAGTAATTCAAATGTTATAATAATAATAGTAACAACTATAATAATAATAGTAATAATAATTGTTTACTAAAAATGTTAAATAATTATGATGTTCATAAAATAAATAAGCGACACCTTAATTATAATATAAATTTAATTTTGTATGTATTATAAATTAATACATACATCAGATATAAAACACGTATAGATTTGATATATATATATGATACACAATAACTAATTCATAATAACAAATGTGAAAAATAAAATATATGTGGTAACATGACTTTTGTTTTGGTCTTTATTCAACTAATAGTGTTTGAAAAAAAAGGTTGTTTAATTTACTCATCAAACTTTGTAATATATATATACATAAATATAATCAAATAAAAAAAAAATGATCAAGAACCTAGGTCAAATGAAGGAATTCTAACAATTTTTAGAAACATTAAGCATTTAACATTTTTAAAAAAACTAAATATCATTTAAAAAAAAATATATTATCAATAGGTTTTCATGATCATTAATTTTAAATAATATTGTAGATAGCTCCAGCAAGTTTTTTCAACTGTTTTTAAAAAAACCTCACCAAAACAATATTAGGATATAAAGAGCTAATATATTGATAAATTAATACCATAATTGAGATTAAAAAATTTGATTAATTCTTTAGAAATATTTTACTTCAATATTTTTTAAATAACTTAATATGTTATATTAAATTAAAATGTATCTATAAAATAGTATAATATTTCAAATATTATATTTTTTTCATAAAAAAAAAAAAATAAGTCAGAACCGGAATTAATCAGAATCAGAATCTCAAGTTAGATTTTATACTCTTAAAAACTAAAGCTGGAACCACAAAAAAATTATAAAAATATCAGCACCTGATTAATATGCACTACCTAATTTATTAAAATACTTATGTCATATAATTCTTAATAACATTTATGATTTTTTATTATTCCAAACATGGACCCCAACACTAACGAGTAATTTACATTGATTTTTTTGAACAAAAATATGACTAGAATATAATAATTGTTAATATTCAGCATGGGACTTATAATTTTAATTATTAAGTAACAAAAGTCAAGTAAATTTATTGAATGTGTGTTAAGAGTTAACTCTAGTAAACAAAAATAAGGTTTCTTTTCTTAAAGTATCCAGAACAAAAGAATATTATCGAAAATGTTTGTTGAAAACATGACAAAATTTCATCAAGTATTTGACTAAATCCTGGTTTTTGTTAAGAAGGATGGAAACACTGTATGCAACAGACATATATAATAATGTTTATTTAGTCTGGACGCTGCTTATATTTTGAATTTAACTTTTAAATTAAACTATATTATGCTATTATAATTATATTACATACTATGCAATATTCATTAAATTGCAGTATAATTTATTTAAATAACATAATCTAAGTTTTACACAAATAAGATTTTCTCAGTGCAAATGGTACTTTATTTACTTGTAATACAATAACTACTTATTCATTGTTAATTTACTGACAAAATATGTTTACTTAGAAATAATTATTTAAATCACACTTTGACCACAAAAGTAAAACATTTCATCTAGCATAACAAAAATATAATATAACATTATTAATTTTAATAGATGATTAGCAACCATCTACCACAGTCACGCCAGTGTTTAAAATAAGTTAAAACGAATTGCCAAAAACAAAATGGTTAAAGTGGTTTTGGAGCGGTGCCAATAAAATGAATGTTCAGTCAAAACAGCTTATTCAAAATTATTTTAACCGCATTCAAAAACTCTTGTACTTATTTTTGACTGTACAAAACCTTTTTACAGAAAAAGGTTAAGTTTCAGGTTTGTAAATAAACTTCCAATTAGTTATTTCAAAATATTGAAAAGTATTATAAATATATAAGTTATATACAATACTAAATGTTTTGATGGATCAATAAGTTTAGTAGTATTGTAACAGTAAGTAATATTCACAGCAAATCTAAATACCAAATAAAAAGCAAATGGTGTTAGATGTATTAAAAAAAAAAAAATAAAAAAAAATAGAAACAATAAACACCATCGAAATTTATCTAAAAAAATGATTATAATAACTTACTAAACTAATATTAAGTATTGGTTGCAAAATAATAAAAATGAATAATAGCAAATACAAAGAAAATTAATGCATTTAAATGAGTGTGTGACAGAGACTACATGTATCTGGCTAGATTAGTAACTTAAAATCTATTAATAACAATTTTAAATGGCAATTTTGTAAACTACTTAATAATTAAAAAAATAATATTATACAATAATAAAAATCTAGAAACAAAATAGTAATACTAAAATTAAAAATGTAAAAGCAGTCACTATTTTCTTAGTTTTCCATTTGTATGAATGTAACTAACTTGGTTTGTTTTATGATCGCTTACATTCAGATCTTCATCTGGCCCTAAAAAAATTTACAAATTTTCTACATCTAAATCTCAGAGAGGAGAAAAAAGCACAGCGACACCAGTTGTTTAAGTAATATTATTAGTCTCATTCACATTAATTAGTTAACTTAATTAATTTAAAGAGGCAAGTAATAATTACCTTTCAAGTAGTGACAGAAATTTTTTGACTTGTCCCAGTCTTCAACTAATGACAAGTTAAACATGGAATAAGCTGAGTTGCCAGTCACCTCTGCTTCAATATCTAGGAACTTGGGTAAACGATCAAGCAACTCTTGGTCTTCAAGGGCAGAATATGTTTCAAGCAACACTAACCCTTCACATCTAACACAATAATATGTTGCGCGTTAATCAAATAAAGATAATATAATCACAATTGGGAATGTTTAGTGAAAAACTAAAATATTAAGTAATCCATTACATACCTTGGATGACACGGTTTACAATAAATGTCCAGTTGAAAATACTGATTATTGTGTATAAAACATCGCCTCTTTTTATAGATTGGATAATGGGTCTCATCTTTCTGCGACAACAAATTTACATAGTCTCTGTGACTAAGCTGTGTTTTTACTTCAATCACTTGTCCACGAATTTTAGGCCTGCGAATCGTATGAGTATAGTTCCAATGTCCTGAACAAAAACAAATATTATATCACTGTCAGTATCATCATACAAGCAAACATGATTAAAAACCTTTCTGTCCACGTTTTCTTAAGCGAGCTTGCATATTTTTGGTATATGTTTGCAAGTAGTTATGTACAACATCAAAATCTTGATATGGAGGGAACAACTGATTATTAGGTAGATATTTGACTAACCATTTACGTTTTTTGGAATTCGTGGCTAATCGATCACCAGTGTCTAGACCCAATTTCTGACACACAGCCTAAAAAATATAGATAGTACAATAGTTCTTAAAAGCCGTCAGTTAAAAGATTTAGATTAATTTTTACAGCTATCATTCTGCATATTTTGTTTTCAAAATCAGATGAATTATCAATGACATCAAAGTATGGATGTCCTATCCAAGCTGCCGATGCTTTGACATCTAAACTTTTGGCTAAAGACACGTCTTCCCTTCTACTCGTATGATCCTATAATAGATATTAGGTTAACTATTATGAAACAAAAAAAGATAAACTATTATTAATAAAGATTTTACCTCAGTTGTATAAAAATCTTCAGCACCACATGCAGCAGACACCATGTGTATTATTTGATTGTAACGATTGTCTCTTAAATCAACCATATTTAAACCATTTTCTTTCATTATCAGATCCCATCTATTACTTGGTACATCTAAAAAATAGTTAATATTTGGTTAACAAAATAAGCTCAAGTGATGGGGGAAATAATACATAATTTTTTCCAATAATTAAGTAATATTGTTGAAATGGTTTACTTGACAATTAAAACTATTAAAAATGTCTAAAAATATTACAAAAAAAAAAAAATAATAATAATAATAATAATTAATATATTTGTTTTATATTTTTTTTGCAAATATATTCTTAAGTAGATGACTTTGAATAACAGTGTTATATCACACTTGAATAGTAATTAATATGAGAATATGAAAAAAAATGTCTGTCAATAATTAATGAAATGTAAATAAAGGTTTTCTACTTGTTCAGAAATAATTGTAGAGTAATTATTTAAATTATCATCACTATAATGTACTAAATAATAATAATAACCTTGTGGAACTATAATTATTGTCAATAACAACAATAAAAAATTGTAATGATTATATTGATAAATACAGATAATTTATTGAAAAAAATATGTATTCACAACAATGACATCAGACATATATGATATTTTATCTAAACATTATGAATGCCAACATGCATATTTTATAACTGTCCCAGTTATCAATTTTAAACTCTAATCTTTATCTACAACTTATGATTTAAAATTACATTTTACTAATTTTTACGTGTTTTTTAACGATTACAATTTTTTTTTCCTTGTTCTCAATTAGTTTAACAATAATATTTTAAACATTAATTTTTGTTTCATTACATGCAGCAGCGTCCATAGCACCCCGGTCACAAATGATTAGGCAGTCTTTATCACAATGCTCGCCTAATTTGAAAAATGTATTTTCTATTTGTAACATACATCTGAGAAGATTCTCTTGAAATTTATGGGCTGTAAAAAAATAAAAAAAAAATGCAAAATGAGTTTAATGATAAAAATATCCAAGGACATGACATGTTTAAATAGTATTAAAACTTAGCTGCTTATTCTAAAAGCAAGTCCCTGATGATATATCAATTACTGTTACTTATTAAAATTATTTGTAAGGCTTTCAAAATCAATACTCATATACAAACTGCATAGTAACATGATATATTTTTATTCTTTAAAGAGATACCATAATACTACTTATGATTGTTGAACACAATGAAATTATAAATTGATGACCTACTAAGCTAGATTAAAATACAACTAAGGGATTGCTAAAGAATTCATGGTCGTCATAAATGATGTGTAAATTGCTGTATAAGAATAACAATTTGAAAAGACAAATGTACAGCACAAGCAATAGGGCAATAAAAAGTCTTTCCTAGCTTCAAAAATATGCTTATAACTAAATTTGACATTCAGCCAAAAAATAAAATAAAATAAATATAATATTTATCTTTACATTTGAACGTACTATCCTTTAAGATATATTTCAAATACATATATACCCTGACCTAATATAAATAAAATAAAATTACTGTAACTGATTACCTTGATCGTCGGATAATTCCGAAAATTTGACACCGCCACTGTAATAATAAAAACATATGAAAATTTAAACTGTTCCTATAACACTATATTATTGAAACCAGAAACTTAAAGTTTAAGTCATATGACACTAATTAAATTATAGGTAAATATGAGGCAGGACATACTTTGCACAATGTGTATTTCTTAGGGTTGTTTGGGTGATTGGTGTCATAAATTTTCTAAACTTATAAGTATTCACTTCTAATTAACTAACAAAATGACTAATCATAATTTTGATCAATTTAATATTACTCAAGCAATCTAATATTTTATTATTCTGATCGATTAATCAATTGTTGTAATTGATTTATTGTTCTTTTGTATTAATAAATTGTTCTCATACTAATTCCATTTTAATCCCAGAAGTAGTACAATTTGTTTAAAAATTTTTTTTGTCTGTTTTACTCAATTGTTGATAATGGGTGAAAATTTCAAGTTTCTAGTGTTAAAAATTTTGAAGTTACTAAGTTATTACCAGGGCCGTATTTAAGATTTTTCCGCCTCTGGGCAACAATATTTTGTCACCTCTATTCCCAACATAATGTATAAAATTCCCAAAAATTACATGTATTTTTAACTACTCGACCTACAATAATGACTCCGCTCTCAAGTAACAGGGAGGGCTATCGCCCTCCAGAACTACCCCTTAAATAAGGCCCTGGTTATTACTAAATAACTAAAAATAATTTTATGTAAATCCAGTTTATGGAATAATTTACACTTTTTATTCAAATTTGTGGTAGTTTTTCCTTATTTTAGAAAACTATTAAGGATTTAAAAAAAATAATCTGTTTAAAGTACCATCTAGTCGGCAACCTTTTTGTAAGAACCATAAAAAAAAAAAACATGTTTGATGAGCTTGTATTTATGTGTGAACTACCTTTTTTTTTAGTCATCAATATTCTTTATATGTGTCATTATGTCATAATAAGCTTTGGTGTAGCTATAACCTATGTAACCTGAAGAAAAGTGATAATTTTTTATTAAAAATTGTATAAATAAAGAAAAGTATCCTAAACAGCCACAAGTTGTCGACCCCCTGATCTAAACTTTAGAAGTAATTTCTAATCTATTGAGTAGCTAACCAAAACTTTTAGATAAGTTTTACTATATGAAAAATTATTTAAAAAGAAAAAATTAACACCATAGTAAAACCACTCAGAATCTAATAATACTAGTAATTAATTCCTATATGAATGATGTAAATATCAATTA
Organism: Stegophylla sp. TES_Ste_2020; assembly: GCA_025469315.1. Taxonomy (NCBI): domain Eukaryota; kingdom Metazoa; phylum Arthropoda; class Insecta; order Hemiptera; family Aphididae; genus Stegophylla; species Stegophylla sp. TES_Ste_2020. The sequence continues at coordinate 7,773 of JAIPRM010000070.1, forward strand.
AATTGATTCATAATTAATAATTAACTAAGTTAAGAGTTTCATGAAAAAAAATTGAATTTAATTAATTTTTGATACAAATAACAGTCCACATGCTACTGTATATAAATACAGTAGCTTATTAACTTAACAGTAAACATTACACATCCCTACAATACTAACTTAATATTTATAAATAATAAAACTACCCAAAATTTGGAAAAACACCATTAAAACTGTTTTTTTTTTTTTTTTAATTTAAACTTTATGAAAATTTAAATGTAGATAAACTACATTATGAAAAATATTTTGGTAAAAGAAAGTTATGAAAAGTGTAAAAAAAAATAAAATATTTTTTTTTTACACTTTTTTCTCTCATCAAATTTTTTTTTTCTGTTAATAGTGGGATATAAAACTGATTGAGCAAAAAATAAATTTATTATGTAATAATAACAAACTTTATAATTATAAAGTAAAATTGTCTTGAATAAACTGAAGCTCTGCTCAGATTCGTTTTATTGAAGGAATTATTTATCATTTCTTTAAAATTCAATATACTCACCAAAACCATTTTACCTGAGGAGCGAAGAATACGCATGGTGCAAAAATATCCAATTTTTTTGTAATAAAAATATAAAAGTACCAATCTATTAATCATTTTTCAAACAATAATGTATAAAATTACCTTAATAGAACATTAGCTGTTTCTGGAACTCTATATACCTAAAACAAATAAATAAACAATAAAATTTGCTAACAATAAAAATATTTTTATTATTTACCTTCCAACCTAAATTTTCAAAAAATGAACACAATCTGGACTGCCCCGTTGTCTTGCCTCCACAGGGGCCTAGAATTAATTAATTGCTTAGTTATTTCATCTACTACATTCTATAATAATATAATATGTCCATATTACAAATAAATATTGTATACAAATTTTCCAATTAATTTTGTCTATTGAAATAAAAATATCTACAAAAATTTATATAAATTAAACTTACTCAATTTTGCATACATTAATTTTGTATAATTAAGATAAAGTAATTATTAGCTCGAATGGGATATGAACACATACATCCTAATTTTATTTTAATGTACCTAAACATAGGCGCTCAAAGGAAATTTATCAGGGGAAGGCATAATAAAATCAGCTGTCTTAAGAGCATTAAACAAAAGGTTTAAATTTTGCAAATTACAGAGTATGTGACAGAGATTTATAAATATAAATACCAGACATAGTTTGTAAAATATTAATAACATTATGTTTTAAGCAGTGGTGCAACACTTGAGGCAACCTGGGAATATCTCTGACAGACCCCAACTGTGTGGAGCCCCCTTCGAGAAAAAGTTAGGGTAAACATTAGATTTAATAAATAAATAAATAGATGTAAAAATAGTTGTGTTACAATACATTGTATTATTAGAAGTTATTATACAATACAGAATATCATATTATAGTAGTGAGCTAAAAATGCCAAAATTGATAATTTTGGTCTTCATCATTATCCATCTATGTAGATTAAACTTATCTTTACACATTATCCTCAGACATTAAATTATTTAATAATGATGATTTTATATAAGAAAAATTGTTTTAGACTATGAGTGGAACAAAGAAGTTTATGATTTTACAATGATATTTTATTTTATTTTTTCACGTTTTGTGAACACTTTTTCGTACCTATAAAAATACTAGTCCAAAAGTTTGGACCAACAACTTTTAATCAGAATTTGGCTCTAGATGGTACATTAGAGATATCATTTTTTGAAATTCAAATTTTTCAAAGGTTTGAACAGCATAATATGTGTTTTCGTGTTATTTTATTTCATTTTGATTGTTTATTTGGTTGCCATAAAACATTTAATAGTAACCAAATAATTTATTGAATATAGTAACTAAAGTAACACAATAGTCAATAAATGTTTATTAGATTCTGAGCGAAATTAAGAATTTATTATTTTAAAATGATGTTTATTATTATTTTTTTCTGACAACACTTTTTCGTATAAAAATAATTGTCCAAAAGTTTCGATCCAGTACCTCAATAGATTCAAAATCAAACACAGATCATACTTCATAGAGGTCATTTTTCAAATTCTTCAATAATTTTTCCAAAAATGAGTAAAATCTGTAGAAAAATTGACAAAAACAAGTACAATATATATAATTACCGGAATATTCATAAAATTGAGAATTGTTTCTTAACATAATTTAAAAAATAATGTAGCTAGAAATTTGAAACTTTCACTAACTACTAAAAATTTCAAAAGCATTTGATCAATTTTGAGTTAAGTATAACATTTTGAAAATATTAGAAATTTTTTGTTTTATATAAGTTATTATAAGGAATAAAATTTCAATTTTCGATATTAAGACTTGAAAATTTAATATGACCTCACTCACTTATGTCTAATTAATCTAAAAAAATCTCGTTAATTGTAAATCAACTATTTTCTGTATAACTGTGTAGAGCAGGGGCGTACGCAGAATTTATTTATAGGGGGGGTTATCATAAATATAATAAAAACATTTTTATACAATTATTATTTTTTTTTTTTTATTAAAATTTTTTACATAAAGTTAATTTTAAAATGTGTAATATTATTAACCCGTATACCTACAACGCTAATTGGGATTTACCCATGTAATAAAATTTAATATAGTTATAAATTATAACTTTATTATAACTTATAATAAATTTGATAATATCAATACCTATTATTGTCGTCATCC
>JAIPRM010000070.1:10585-93604 GCA_025469315.1 Stegophylla sp. TES_Ste_2020
AAAAAAAAATTGAAGAATTGAGAAATTCAAAAAATGACCTCTCTAAAGTACAATCTAGAGGCAAATCCGGTTTCAAAAAGTTATTGATCGAAACTTTTGGACAAGTATTTCTATACAAAAAATTGTATACAGAAAAAAATAAATAAATAAATATCATTGTAAAAACACTAGCTTCTTCACTTTGTTCAGAATCTAAAATATTTATTGGTTATATTTTTGTTTTCGACTACAGTTTTTAATACATATTTTTATAATAATTACCGTAATATTAAATAAATATAAAATGGTTATCTAATAATAAATATAATTGAAATTATGTTATTATAGAATATAAGAACATAAAACCTCGTCACATGTAATTTTACAATAATTTCACTAATATAATGTGCTACTCTGTTTAAAAAATTCTCAAAGGGACAAATAAATATTTTTTTACTATAATGGTAATTGTTATATTTCTTTAAACAGACACCTTAAAATATTTTTATTTTTTGCTTTTTTTCCGCTTGTTTTTTTATCAATTTGCTTATTCTTACTTGAAAAACACTGTTGCTTTTTTTCCGTTCCCTGGTCGTTTGAACGAAAGTAACAATTTTGACCCGAAAAAAAATCGTCCGTTTGAGCGAATATCATTTATACCGTTTGGGCGAGTAAAATTATAATTTATAACGAAATAATGTAGTGGACTACCTGTTTCTTCAAGAGATATATCGCTACTTACCACAATTTATAATTTATTATTATTTTATCTTTACTGTTATTAGTGTTATCGTTACTATTTTAGAGTGATTTCATATGTTAACAACTCATCAATTATACTGATACTGTGATATTTTTGTAATTATTTTTGAGTTAGCGATATCGAAAATATAAAGAAAATATCATTGGCCAACATTATTATTAATCATTATTATTGAAAACAAGTTTTATTAATTTTTACTAATTGATGGCTGTATTTAACAATATTACTACACCAATATCCGTTTAAGTAAAGAATATATTATGAATTATTAATTACTCATGTATATTACATATAACTTCATTTTTTTAATTGACTATATATATATTACTATTTATATTAAACCTATAAATCCCATTTATATATTCTCGCCCAAACGGTATATTTTTTGAGTCGATTCGCGCAAATGAACTACAGCCACAAATTTACCACCCGGTACACAATAGTTTATAACGAACATGGTTATCACAGTCATATATTACATACACAATAGGTAATGCCTGTAACGTAGGTTAATACAAAATAATCAGGAATTTAAGTAAACTACCTTTATATAGAAATACGAAATATTATGAAATCAAAAAAAGAAGCCATAAATCAATGTCAGATATGTATCAAAACAATCTACGATGAGAACCTAAACAGGCTAAACTACCTACTTCGAAATATTTGAATTACTAAATGAAAACACGTTACAGAGTAACAATACTTTAACTTATTTATCATTGCCTATATGGATAGTACCCTTGCTTGAGGCTTCTGCACCATTGTTAAAAAACAACTCAAACAAATTTTATAATACCTATAAAATATATTATATTTATTAAATTATTTTATTATATTATATTTATATTATTAATTTTATTATGAGTACTGAATTTTAAGTGCAACAATTTTATACATCAAAACAAGATAGATGGACACAATAAAATACAGGTATAGTAAAGTCCTCTTCAAACAGTTTAAACGTAACCTAACGCATAAATATGAATGCAAATAATAAATGGACGGAACATTTCGAGGACGTTTTAAAGAAAAAAACCTAAATATACTTAACAAGACATTAGTTCTGTACGTCAGGTTGAGAAAATTAATGTCACATGCATTAAAGATACGTAACACGCATACAATAGTAATTTGAAACTGGATAAGTACCTACATACATTTAAAGTAGATAGCTAAGTAGTTCTAATTTAGCTTTAATGAAAAATTCTTATTTCTCGATAAAGTTACAATTTTGTTTTTATTGTCACCAGGATTAATCATTAACAGATTTGAAAGAACCGAGGAAAGAACTAATTTCTCTAAAACTATGTCCAACAAAAAAACAAATTAGAGTAAGGTGTAAGTATGCAAGTCCTGTAAGTTAACTTTTGTTTTGGTCTAAATATTTCAAAAAAAAATTATTTGAAAAAGATATTACAACAATTAAGACAAATATCTTTTAAATTTCCTTGTATTGTGTTAAAGATTAAATAATTATACCTACCGTGGAAGAACGATTCCGCAAAATTTACAGAATCGTATAGATTTTTTTTATCATTTTTATACATACACGATTCCGCATATTTTCTATATACATAAACAATTTCGCGAGATTTTAAATACAACGTTGCCATTTTTGATTTGTGGAGCGACTAAATACCCGGTGAACAAACCTACGCTTATACATTATGCGTGATACTTTAACATGATATAAAGTATATGCGGTTGCCGATTATCAAGCCGAAATGTCCCCACATTGCACAGCAAGCAGTGTAATTTTTGATTTGCGGAGCGAAGCGGGTCGACCAAACACCCAGTGAACTAACCTATGCAGTACACTTATATATTATACGTGATAATTTTACATATAATATCGATGAGATTTAGTTTGATTGATTTTAGGTTTTAGAAGATCCAATACGGTATAGATAGGTAACTGATGACTGTGAACACTTTATAGAAATTAATGAAATACGAGAACATTGTATTTAAAATACACAGAATCGTTTATGTTTATAAATAAAATTATAAAATAAATCTACACGATTCCGCAAATTTTACGAAATCGTTTACTTAACCGTACCTACTACCCATAGGCGTGCACAGGTTTCAGGTAAGAGGTATTATGTTTTAGTCGACTCATTTTTTTATATAAATGGCCCACAGAACTAATAAAATATATGTAACAAATGATATCATTATTTATATAAAAAAAAATGTTATGAGTCAAAAATAAAAATATTAATTAATTAATCTTGGTTTTTTATTCTCGATTATCAGAGTAGGTAAAAACAATTATTAGCTATACAACCTACACTATTCAGTCTGCCTTGACTGGTCTTGGTTCAACTTTACCAGCAATATTATTCAGACTAGCCCTTCCGGGCCGGTCAGGGGTAACAAGAGCACACCCTGCTGCCACAGCGCAACGCCTATGCTACCTACCTATTTATTTAGATGTGATTAGTAAAATAATTTTTTTTGAAAAACCCGGTGATTATTTTACATGTATTTTATCACCATGACGTAAATTAAGGTATTTCACGGCGTATTTCATCATATTCCTCATTAAATTATAATATTGTGATGGGCGAAAATATTATTATTTTTTTCAATTATTGAATTAAATGCAAAAATGTTGGTAAAATAATGGTCGTGACAGTTCGTCCTTCGTCGCTTAGCTGCTGGCTGTAATCTCATACATCTTACGATAATGTGAAATGAATTAAAATTTAAAAGCTGATAAACCGTGGCATTTAGAGAACGATTTATTTTGAACGGAAGCTCAATGGATTTTATTTCTATTTCTTGAAAAATATAAAACCCTCTGATAAATTAATGGTTGAACTTTAACGTCTTAAACAATATTAATTTTTAATAACCTAACAATAGAATAATAAAAATAAATTTCATTATTAGTGAAAATTATAAATTTTTTCGTAGGATAAACTTTTAAGACGCTTAGGTACAAAGAAAAATTGACAAGAACATAAACTATTATTTTTATTAAAAAGGTTAATATAAATCATATAAGATAATCGGGATAATAAAGTAAATCTATGTATGAGTTTTATCTTGTATAAAACGTTCGACTGATTAAATAATAAATTGTAAATATTACAAAAATTCCTTAAAATTCTATGAATTCATTGACCTATGATTGAAAATAATTTAAGAGAAATGTGAAACACATATAGAAAAATATGTGATAAATATTTCAGTAAAGAGAAATTTTTACCCAATTTAAATTTTAATATTAGGTAGGTTTATTAAGTAAAATCCGAGGTAAAATCTTTTGAAAAATAAGATACTTCCAATATTCAAGGTTCAATATGCAGCTCAAATGAAGTCAAATTTGTTTGGAAATATTTGAAGTCTGTACAGGATGAGGATAACGACTATTGTTGATAATTGGAGAAAATTTCTAGTTTCCATCATCATATATATTGGCATGTACCTATAATTGTTTTTACTCAAATTTGCTGTAGACTTTTCTAACGTTTGAAAAAAAAATAATTGAGAATTAAAAAAAAAATTATGATTTAAAAGAACCAAGTATCTAGATGTCATCTATGATCGTAAAGGGATCGAATTAAACTTTCAGATCACTTTTACTTCTCCAAAACGTGAAAATATAGCAATTGTAAACCAGAAGGTGCATTTTTTGCTACGCTCAAAATCAAAAAATGTTATCAATTATCATCTTTCAATTTAACGGAAAAGTTTATCTAAAGTCGTTTTCCTTTGCCCCTGCTTTCAAGAAGTAAAAATGTTTAATATGAATATCTTTCTATATTCTCCGGAATATTTTCACGGTTCAACTTATGAAACAAAAGTTATACAGGCAAATGCGTATTAAACAATAATAGGTGCCTATATATTTACCAATTCTAAATAATATAAAAATAAATACAAATGTAATTTATTTATGTAACCATACCAAAGTTGGCTATATAGTTTATACCATCAATAAATCAAACAACTTGTCTAGTGTATAACGAGGTAACCTAACCTATACATTTAGGTAAATAATAAATGGAGGGAATAGTGCTGTATCCTGGGGGTCGACGAGGTACTCTATTACCCCTAGTCCACCTATGTAAATATTAGAGGAAATTTTACCATCTCAAATATGTAAATTATATTGTTTAATATTTTGTAGTAATTACTGGTGCGATTACCTACGTCTTGTACAATACGATATCGCGTTTGACAATGAAAAAAAGGGTGAGAATCATATGGATTTTATACAGCGAGACGCCTAAAAAAATTATTTTTCGTAGAAGTCTCCGAGGGTTAAATACGGACATTATATTTAGGTGGTTGAAATGTCGTTCGAATGCAACAAGGGTAGGAATGATTACACTATTCCGCGGAAATCGCGTGGAAAAAATATCTTAATCGAAACCCCTAAGAGACACCGATAGGTAAATCGGCGAGTCGCTGCACACTTACCGCCGGTCAATACGATTTTGTAGAGCTTCTTGATTTTTCCGTCCATTGAGACTACAGTGAACAACAAACCAAACCGGACAACCACGTTATCTGCTGGTGCTGGAAGACAATGACGCGTGACGTCGAGACGAGACCATGTGACTTCGAGCGCAGCGGCTACTCGTTCACTTGTTGTGACCTAGCTCGGATGAGAGGCTGTTACGGGCATATCGACGGCGGGCCGGTGGCGCAGTTCTTGGACGAGATTCATGGTCTGCAGACACCGCGAATTCCACACGGTGTTGATATTCGCCGAGCGGATAAGTCAAATGTTTGTCGGCAGGGACGGCGGTCCCGCGTGCATAGTACCTCCTTGACGTGTGTGACCGAGATCGCGTGAAGGAACGAAATACGTAGTCCGGGTTTGTAGGGGGGGGTCACGGAAATGGCGCGACGCTGTGTGTTCTAACAACGCGTTGAAAAGGAGCCGAATTGTTTTTATGGAATGACGGCGATTTTTACGGCGTACAGATTAAGATAACGACCTAAACGTACCAATGTGCCGTACAGAGTGGGCACTGTGCAGCTACTGACTGCTAAGAATCGCGGCGGCCGCTGTCGATTCTGGCCCCGGCTTATCACTTGCACTGCAGCTGGTTTCTGTTATCATGTGACACCGACGTCTGATACCCGCGTGCGAACGGCTGACGGTGTGACGCACTGGACTGTATACTACAGTACAGTGGTGAAACGACGCTTGCGCCACCTCTGGTTTATTATTATCATATTTCATATTAGTCCCCGACCGCTGTAAACGTGTACAGCCTTAGTTTATGTGCATTGACATTGTAATTTGTAGTTACAGATATAATAACATATTATATTACTATTGTTATATAATATATATCTGTGATTGTTATGTTATTGGTATGTTTGTTAGTATAACTGTAACACACATTATATGCATGATCTCTGTGTATTTGACTCATCTTGAATAATAATGTTTTGATTTATCAAATCATTCATTTTATTGTAATATTATGCATTGTACCTATTGACTAGAGAGAGTCTATAATTTAATGGACTACTATTAGTCGTACGCACAACGAACACCAATAGACAGGGAGTTCTCAGATGTATAAATGCTATGTAGTTAGTAATTACTTTCTACCTATTCGTTTGTTGAGTGAATAGATAGATTCTCTGAGGGAAAATGAGGGTGGGATCAATAAAAAATATACTCTTCATTTTACTACCCTTCCATCTATCAATCTAAAATAGTACCTTTAATTATCAAAATACAATTAACAAAACTAAATAATTACATCCCTACAAATTAAACTGCTGTACATACTACATAGATAGGTATTAATTAAACTTTAATGTATCATAATAATAGTGTGGTTACATAACAAATTATCTATTAAGATAGCGGTTCCCAAACTCTTTCGACACACGGCGTCTTTTTGAACCTGAAGTTTTCTAATGGCGTCCTTTTGATTAAATTGATGAACTTTTTTTATTTTAGCTATAAATTAATAAAAGGTTAGGCAATTACGTTGCAATGGGGTATTTTCATACTTACAATAACTTTTATATCTTAATTAATATACCTAATTATTATTTATCGCAATTTATTTATTTTTGACCACATAAAGCTTGGAGACATGGTGCACTGTAACAACACCACTGCGCACACATTGGGGACCGCTGTATTAAGATTATTGATTATTAATAATCAATGATTAAGATGTAAAAATTTAAGAAAATAAGTTTTTTTTTTTTTTAAAATCAAAATCTATAAAATGATTGGTTTTTATTCCAGTAGAAATTTTCTTCTGCCAAAATATTTCTCACGTGTTTTTGTGTATGAGGTAAAATTTACATAAATGTTAGCTCTATGAATAACTTTTACAAGCGTATAAAATTAAAATAATCACGGATAATCTGATTATTAGTAGATTTATTGTCCTCATTACCGTGTAATATATAAATTATACATTATATAATATTATAATAATTATACAATATTGGTCATTTACCAATTCTTATAAAATTATTTTTACTATAATTATGAATATTTCAGTTTGTATTTATCTATTAAATATATGTGAAAACAAAAATTTTTGGATGGGCCAGCACATTAGGTATTAATGACTTAAGTTTTAAACTGAACGATTCGTAACTACTGAACTACTAGGTTTCATTCCGAAATATTGAAGACGATGTCCATTATTTACCATTCTTACATTCAGAGGCGGATTCAGGACAAAATAACGGAAGGGGTGATTTTAAAAACTTGTTTGGAATATATAAATAATGAATTACAAATTTAGTATTGCAGGGCCTTTAGGGTAGGGGGTGGAGAGTTCTCACCCAGTACACATTCACTGCACATATTTTATTACCAATCCTATTAATAAACCAAAAATTTAAATAAACCTTTAAAGTTTTTTCTATATTATTATCATTTAACACTTATATATTGCCTATAACTATAATATATTATTATATTACATCTATTCATTATTAAATTTATGAAAACATTATCATGTTATATTAGTATAATGACTGTCAATATTAGAAAAAATTTAAGAAAAACAAAGAAATTTTTAAGTTCAAAAAAGTGGTAAAATTTTTTTGAAAATTATTTTTTTTGTACTTCACTAATGTTGATAATGAGTGAAAAATTCAAGTTTCTTGTCTTACTAGTTTTAAAGTCATTGGTGTATTACTAAAATTAATTTCATGAAAACCTTATTTACGACATATTTTTTCGTTTTTGTAAAATGAGAATTCTGAAGAATTACTTTTTTAAAATATTACTAGGATAAGATTTCTGATCTAAAAACTTACTGTATGGGAATTATGAAAAAGTATTTACATTTGAAAATGTTTCTATAAAAATCAAAAAATAAATATAGAACCATTGTAAAAGCACGAGCTGCTTTGCTTTACACAGAATCTAAAGTTAACAACCTAACCAATTTCAATTTATTTTTTCAATCATTGAAATGTTGTAAGAAAATATGTGCTATAAGAAGAGTAAAATATTTCCCAAACAGGAACTATAAGTTGGACTGCATGGCAAATAAATTTAATCAAAAATCAGACTGTAGCAACATAAATATTCGGTGCTTTTTTTTTTTAGTGAACTTAGGGGATGATTGTCCCGATCGCCTCTCCCTGGATCCGCCCTTGCTTACATTAATTCCATACAATATCACAATTATAAAATCTACTGGAATCGGCAAATCGCCGAAAAATGACATCATATTATATTTTATACCTTTATTAAATCTCTAATTATTATCAAATTCCACATTATAAAAATGTTTTACTTATTAATTTAACATTTTTTTATTATTATTATTAATATTATTTTTTTAATTTCGATTATGCATGATAGATGTATAACCATAACCGTAAGTTTTGTTTTTTAATTTATCAAAAAATGTTCGGCAGAATCAATTAATACATACAAATATTCGGCGTTATCAATATCTACTGATAAAATCGATAAAATCCTGTATATAATACACAGAACAACTCTTTGTTTGCTGTGTATAATATACATAATATTTATAATCAATGGTAATTGCATTGATTATGAATAATATTCATAATCAATGTTATGGTAGTAACCAGTAGGTACCATATAATAAAGTGACAAAGTTCATTTATTCTGAGTATATCTATTCTATTTATATTTATGTATTCTTTAAAAAACTAACACGAAATATTTCTGTTAAATGACCTTAGATTGAAACATGAGTACAAATATAGGGCTTGGATGGGATTTAGTTCCCTAAATCCACTCAAACTTCTCTCAGATTTTTTCATAAATTGCAAAAAGTTAATACCATTACGGGGGGCTAAATCAAACAAATAAATATTTTTGTCCTTTAAAATTTTTATATTCATAAAGATTTCCGCCAATTAATTAAAGTAGGGTTTTTGTGAAGTACTAGGGTATGCTAATATATGTACACAGTTTTGGATGAATTTATAAAAATTTGCCCTTGAAGAGTGCTTTAAAAGCAAGTTTTTTCCATAGTAAAGTGTAGTATAGTAAGGGTATATTATGGTAACCTCTATAGGAGGTTCTGAGGTTTGCATATAATAATGAGTCATTTTTTTGGGGGAGGGGGAGAAAATCTTCAAAAATATTTGCATCCCCTGAAACTGGAGGCGAATTCGCTATAAAGTATAATGATATTATTAGCACAAAACAATAAAGTATAAAATATTTATTATAATATTATCATAATATCAACCTATAGAAATATGAGAAAAAAGTCTAAATTCGACAAAACGTTGTTTAGGTAACTTGATGTTTGGTGAATTCGATTATGATTCTAATCAATTTGTACGAACCCACAAGGTTTCCACAAACCACAAGGTCCCGCTGATATGGTGATTCCGCCGTTCCCGCCAATATTGTGGGTAAAATCATATCAGATTATATTTTGTTTTCTGCACTGACTACAATAGTTAATTTGTACAGTATAGTTGCACAGAATAACAGTTATTTTGTATTAGTTGTAGCATGATACATGAGTTGTGGTAAATAACTTTTAGTCTGTAGATACCTTTTCTATGTACATATCTTGGTAATTTTTTGTAATCAATATATGTATATATCCACCAGCTTGTTTATATTGTTATCAGGACTCAATTTTCGACAATTATTTGTTTTTCGAGTCTGTTAAATCCGTTAACGTGAAGAAACTAACCGAAATCGAGAAAATAATAATACAAATTATGACCGCAAGAGTATTGGCATTTTTTGTGTGCTGTCATGTTTTTTGCATCACAAAATACAATGGACGTCGATTTTGATGATGTAGAATCTATCGATCTGGTGAACACGGATTCGGAGTATGAGACTAGTCCGGAAGACACGGAGTACGAGACTAAACTGCAGGATGACACGGACATGGAATGTGAAACCAGAGCTATGGTGTCCACCATCGTAGACGATAATTGTTGCCGGAAGCAGTGCTTGAAAGAATTCGATGACGATTTCAAGTTACGACTTAAGGCTGATTTATCAATGCTGAAGAGTACAGAAAAGAAAATTTATCTGTTTGCGATGATCTCAATAAACCAAGAGAAAAAGTTTGGAGTAAAAAAACAGAAGTCCTCAAAATATTACGAATACACTGTTAAAGAATATGGGATTTCACGGTCCGTGTGCAAAACCGCATTTGTCAAATTACATGATACGACACCGGCACTGGTACGTGTCTTGTGCGAAAAGATGTCCAGCAATTATTTAATACCAACTGACAATCGAGGAAAACACGAAAAACAGCCTACTATACCAGAAAACATGAAAGAATTGATAAAATCACATTTCTGTGACACATTGACTTCCCCTGCTGTAAGTTTAATTGTTCTTCTTTTACAGTAATTAACCGATTAATGATATCTTGTAATCATAATAATATTGTATTGTATGTTCTTTAGATTTTTAGGTGTATCAAGAAAAATTTTGGTGATCCTAATATTCATCAACTGTGGGTCGATTTTAAACAGAAGCATGGTTAGTATAAGTAATAGAATATGAATTTCATAATAGACTACTATTAAGTTTTTGCGAAATCTTGAAATCTTGTGTTTTATGATAATTTCTGTGTAGGTACTTTAGCACTATATAATCTTTAATTTTTTTTTTTATCTTTGAAAACACAAATATATTCATTGTAGATAGTAGTAAACAATCAAATAGAATATTATATATGGAATTTTATATGTAAATTGTTCGATTTTATTGACTTACTATTTAGTAAACATCAACTAGGTATTTGATACATTGAAAAATACTGGTAGTATACACTATATTATTTATTGGTAAATTTTATGAAATAAAAATGAGCCTACAGAATATTAGATCCTTTCACCATTTAAATAGATTTTAATCATAAATAAACACGATTTTATTATTTTCTTAGAAAGTGTAGGTACCTATGTAATTTATTATTAGGTATAGGTTAATCATTTAAAATGTATATTTAAGCTTAAATAACCTGCTATATGTATTCCTACTATATTTACTATATTCTGGCTCTGGTTTCTGACTACTGAAATACAATTAATACTTCATAAAAATATTCCAGTGTATTATATTTAATTTGAAAAAGATAATGCTTACTAGAAAATCATATTTTATATTGTTTCAAGTTTTAATCTAGTTGATGTTTTTGATCGATTATTTTGATAAAATCCATAGATTTTATTGAATTTAAACTAATATTACATAGGTATGTATTGTAATTCATTTTAGTGAGTTAAAGCAAATTATTTAACTGTGTTTAAAATGTAATGTTACTATACTCAATTATTTTATTGATAATTTTTTAATTTTTTCAGGACATATAGCCTGCTCAACATATACAAAATATGTTCGCTTAGTGATCACACCAGAAGTTTTAAATTCGATTATGTGTGCAAAAGAAGCAAATGAAATTTCAACTTTTATAAAAAAGTATGAAAGTCGATTAAAGTAATTAAATAACTTAAGTATTAATAAAGTAAATAAAGTAAAAATAAATTTTTATATGTACTACTATTTGTTAGTTATTATTTATTTGTATACAATTATTATATACATTGACTAGTTGATTTTTAGCTATATAATTTAAATGAAAAAATTGCTGGTTTTTTGTATTTGCTGTTTTTTTAATTTTTTTTATTATGATTTTTTCTATTTGGAAATTATTAAAACTACATTATTTACTTGATCAAAATATAATTACTATATTCTTAATACAATTTTTATTTATTTTCCAATGACTCATATGTTATAATTCTATATCAATATATTTCTTAAGTTTTTAAAATTCAACTAAATTAAATTTTGTATTAAAAAATAATCAACATTTCTTAAGAAATCTACAAAAATTGTTCTATGGTTGGTGTTGATCAGTGGTGGCTCGATCAGGTATTTAATGAGGTCATTTCTTCGTGACTTAAATTAGTGGTGGTACCCCAATAGTGAAAAGTATAGAGGGGGTGTTTATCCCTTAATACATCACAACTATTAAACATATTAATATACCTCATATAAAATACTAAGGCTACCCAACCTAACCTAACCAAGATTAGAAATTTTGATGATTCTCAACAGTGAATATTTAATGTTAGTATAGACTGCAAAGAGTGATTGATAGGTTTACCTTACCTTCAAATTTATTAGAAGAAAGTTAATTACTCAAAAAGCTAAAAGTATAAAATAAATTAAAGAGTTGAAATATTGATTTAATTTAATGTTTTTGTCTATAATTTAAGCAAATAGAATTATATTATTCATTATATAAAAAAAATTAGTATATTGTGATTACTTCTTTGCTAAGTTTTAGATTCTGAACAAAGTGAAGAAGCTAGTGTTTTTACAATGATGTTTATGTTTTTTTCTGTATACACTTTTTCGTATAGAAATACTTGTCCAAAAGTGTCGACCAGCAACTTATTGAAACCAGATTTACCTCTAGTTGGTACTTTAGAGAGGTCATTTTTTGAATTTCTCAATTCAATATTTATTTATTTATTTATTTTTTTTTTTGGGGGGGGGGGAACTACTTAAAATTTAACAAAAATTTGACTTTCATCATTCAGAATTGTCCTATTGATGAAATGATTTATAATTTATTTAAAATTTTACACACTCACTAAGAGTATCTAACTGTAGAAGCAAAGAATACCCGTGGTGCGAAGTGTGTCTGGCTTTCTTGTCTATACTTTACTTTTTTAAGCTGAAGTTACTCTTTAAATATTTCAGTTTAGACAAGAGGAAGAATTGTTGAAAAATTAATTTGGGGTGTATTGGGGCCTTCATGGGTTTTTGTTATACATTTTGGATGGTAGTGATATAATAATATTGTTTTATGATTTAAAAATGCTTATATTACCACCGCTGTTAATTTGTGGTTTTGATAAAGAATTTATGTTTGATGAACACCATAAATCTGTTTGCTATTTGAAAAAAATGTCAGTCCATTAAATCTAGATTCTCAGATTTAATTAGTTAGAATTATCATAAGAATTTATTTTTATTTTTGTAAAACAATCAAAACAATTATTTTAACAACTTTTTTAGCCATCCAACCTTATATATAGAGGTTCCCAAACTTTTTATGGACCGACCCATTTCCATTGTGTATACACTTTCCATTTAATATTTGTTTTTAGATATTGATAAAATAATAATCACAAAAATGTGCAATCTCAGTAAATACAACTATTATTTTAACACTGCCTCAAAGATATTTTAAGTACCTATTTACCAAGTTCAAGGAAAAAGTATTTTAATTTTAACTACAAATTTGTGTAAGGTATGTGCCCTCTCCGGATACACCACTCTGGTACAGTGGTTTTGGTAATACAGATGGAAAAATTAAAAAATAGAAATATCAATGTAAAAACACTAGGTTTTTCGCTCCACTCAGAATCTAAAATTTGACCATGTTTGGGATAAATATAGAATTCTGGAATAACCTGGTTTTTTGTAAGTTATTTTATTAAAGTTTGAATTTTTTACATTTTTAGGTAAAAAATTAACATAATGAAACTCATACGTATTTCTATGAACTTGTAAAAATGTCATATATTGTTAGTTGTAAACATTTTTTTTATAACCTATGAAAATGGTATTTTTTTGGGTTACCTCATTAAACATATTTTAATTCCTAGTCTGGTATAATTTTCTTTTACCTAAAGATTCATCACTTGTTTCTCTATTCATGGTTATAGCGTTGAACCCGTTAAATTCAATTTTAGGTAAATATTCTGGGTATTTATCTAGTATTTTAATTGTTGAAAAATGCATTTAACAATAGCTAATAATATATTTCAACATTAATTAATTAGGGTGGTACTTGGGGTACATACTTTACTGTAGCACAATATTGTAGTAATAATTTTTTTTTTCAAAAATTATTAGTAGAATAAAAGTTATTACATTTGTTAAATCATACTGGGATACTCTGTATACAATTATATGTTCATAAAATATTTATATAATATGCATGTGTATGTATATATACCTTTTAATTGCATTGTAATGTTTAACACAAATAACTAATAACATTTATAATTTCAACTCTAATTTAACGTTCCCACTTATATCTTATTGTCATATCCTGATATTTTTTTTCAACAATTTCAAGAGCCATTAAATTTATAACAAACATAAATATAGGCAGCAAAATTATTGTACATAATAAAATAAGATATTTGGGAGAAAAAAAAATACAAACTTTTATAATACAATATATTATGTTTTTACCCGTATTTTTATTCTAATAACCAAATATTTTATAGTTTTATTAATCTTATAATTATTATCATTAGGTAATCAGTAAATTAAAATAAATTTAATGAATTGCTTAAATGGAAGATAGTCAACATTACATATCTATATTAGTAAGTTGGTGTTAGAACAAATAAAAAGCTCTTATAACCACCATAACAATATTTGAGTGAATCAGTATAACCAAAATACTCAACTAGTAGTTGCATAGTCAAGGAAAAAGGGTCAACAAGGCATTTTAATAATTATTTATAATTCAAAATGCAAACAGTTATTAAGTTTTGTGAGTCAGTGTACTTATTAGCTTATATCTAGAAATAAAATATATAATTTTTTATTGACCAATTTATTAAATTTTTGGTAACTTTGGTCTTACAACTAATGGGTTGTTTTTTTCAATGGAATCACGACCATTTTTTTGATAATCATAGGAGCAATTGTGTGATTCCGAGTATCTGTAACAAAAGGAAAAAAAAACACTTAGTAATTGAAAATAAATTTGATTTATTTTAAGCTAGTATTGACATCTAAACCATTTCATAATTATGTATACCAAAAATTAAAAACATATGTGTACAGGGAACAGGTAATGTTAATATTTGAACAATATTAACATGAGTCAAGGTAAAAAGACTAATGTCTTGGAATGATTGAAAGTAAATATTTAAACTAGGTATATTTTTATGGTATTGCATTTTAGTAATTTGATCTCAATTGCAAAATTTATGTTTATTTTAATACTAAGTTCATTGTCCGAGTAAAATTGGTGGTGTTAATTAAGGGCTAATGAATAACTTATTATTAATTATTATGATTGTTATTACTACTGAAATGTACACAAAAAAAAAAAAAAAATTGGTCAAAATAATTTTTTTGGAACTTAGTGGCTAGATAATTTTATTGCGAATGTTTTAGTATAATAAAATTTCTTACGGACAATGAATTAAGCATTTAATAATGGTTTGATTAAAAAAAAATCTGAGTAAGTACAGACAAATATTATGACATATTTTTAGTTTATGAGTACTCAAGAAGGTTGATAATGTTTTATCACCATCTTAATGTGATTTCCGATAATGAATAAAATGGTGTAAATTAAAATTAACAAGAATCAATAGTTTTCTACTTATTCTATTTTGACAATTCAATATATTCGGTTATTATATTAAATACCTATAATTTAAACGGTTTTCAATACTGTTTTTGTGGCGTACTGGTTAAGGCATTAGAACAGAATGCGACTGTACCGGATTCAATCTTACCCCGTAAACTAAATATTTTGTACTTTTTTCAACTGACACTGACCAGAGGTGACACAATTAACATTATTTCTAATTTTGTTGTAGTGCATTAATTTTGATTTACGATAATTAGAGCTGTTTTATTTTATCTTATTTATTTTTTATTTTTATATATTATTGTTATTTGAAATTATTTATGGAATATTTATTACACATAAATGAATTTATGAAAACCAATTTTTGTTTTTCGTAAATATGTATAACAAAATAATTTTTAATTCAACATCTAAGTTCAATTCTTCAATACTGATAATTATTATTGTGTATTACTTGAAGCTCAGTTCAAAATTGTTTTATTGAAGAAATGATTTATTGTTTCTTTAAAATTCAATACACCCGTCAAGAGTATCCCACCTGAGGTGCAAAGAACATTCCAAGGTGCGAAGAACACAATTAAGTATGAAGATACTTTTCCTGGAAGGAATACTTTTCAAGCTACCATAGAGAAAATTACCAAAAAATTTACAAAAATCCGTAACATATACCATAACCTGAATTTTCATAAAATTGATTTTAGTTTTTTGACGTAACTTCAAAAATAATGAAAATAGGAATTTGAATTTTTTACTAACTATTGAAAATAGTTCATGAAAAATAATTTAAAATTTTAAAATAATTTTCATGAAAATACTTCATGAAAAATTTCAAAAACATTTACCCATTTAGAGCTAGGTATAGAATTTTTAAATTATTAGAAATTTCTCGACTTTTTTATTTTATACAATTTTAATTTCTTCATATTAATTAGAATTATTGGTATGAAACTGGTTATTAGTTATAAAATAATAATTATTATTTTTAGTCAAAACCTTATTACCTAAATATTTATTCTTAATCTGGTTAAATTTTTTTTCCTTATATATTCTTAATGTATTTTCTTTACACTGTGAATAATTTTGTTAAAAATTAGTGCAATAAATAATTTTTTGCAAGCGATTAAAGTGAGAATTATGACTCAATTGATAATTAATCCAAATAATAATAGATTTATTTTCCTTATTTTTTTCGTAACATCGATGCTTACAGGGAAAAAGGGCGTAAATGACATTATTGTAATTTTACAGGAGAGCCAAAATAAAAATACAGAACATTTTTCTGTTCTCTTCTAATAGAATATCACTTGCAGGTAACATTCTTGTATAAATCTATTAATTTATTATGTTTAACATAATTTTAACATTGAAAAAATAATCACGTGTTTGGTATTAATAATAATATAATTATTAATTATAAATTATCAAATGTCATACATAAAATAATATTAAAATAATTGTGTAGTACTGTAGGCTTGTAGCAGTTGTAGCCTCAAAATGCGTGTCATAGGATTCGTTATCACAAATTAGATGTTGGCAACATGATGGAAATACGAATAATGTCATTTACACCATCATATTATATTATTTAATAGTCGTTTATGCTTAACAAATATGTTGTTTACGCCCAACAAATGTCGTTTACTCCCGGCAATAATAACAAACATGATAAATGATAATGAATGGCGTTTACGTTTAATATTTGAACATCGATAGTTATTTGTACAAAAATTGTATCGATAAGATAATCGGCTCTATCAATAGAGAATTGTGGCGTTTACGCCAAAATATTTGTAACTCATTTTTGACAAAAATGTCGTTTACGCCCTTTTTCCCTGTAAGCGTCGACATATTGTACAAAATTGATTTTTTATATAAATAATAAAATGGACATGAATTATTCTGTAATTAAATTATACTGATTTAGTATGTTTGACAATCATTGTTAAATGTGCTGAATATAAAATTATTGGCTGAAGGTTCGTTCAGAATCATTTTATTGAAGAACTCATTGTGCGAAGTATATATGATTTCTATTAAAAATTATTTAATATTAAATAAAATTAAAATAAATAACAGACAATGTATTACAACTTAGAATGCAGACATATTTTTTAAACTTTTTATAACTAAATGATATTTGAAATTTCCAATCAATACACAAGAGAAGTGGAACTTGTTTTGAGTTTTGGTATACATTTAAGCATGGCCACAAAAAATTAACAAAATAGAACATCACCATTATGATAAAATCAATACATTTTTCACTATACATAGTATAAGTTATTAATTACTTATTTGCAACTAACCTATGTCCAGGGCAAAAAGTGAGCCCGCATCGACATGTATACTGAGCACTAATAGTTAGTTTCTTATTGCATTGGGCACAACGTTTCTTTTTTTTCTCTACAACTTGTTCAGATGTAGATTGGTTCTGATCCTCAGGTACAGTAGCAGGAGCTTTTTTCTCTATTCTATTAGTTTCCGATTCCATAGGTTCTTCTTCATCACCATCAAGTTGTATAGGCATATCTGATCTATTTAGTATCCTATGTATAGCTCCCAATCCAGAGTTGTCAGATAGAGACATGGCAGTCACTTGTTCAGTTGGTGATGTTTGTCTAGAAACATTGATGTGGATGTTGTGAGACAACACCAATGAAGAACTGCTAGGGCGCCTAGACCAATCTGAACTAGAGACATCAATATCTGTACCAGACTCTGAAATACTAAAATTCCATTGATGTAGTTAATAATAATTAGAAATTACTCTATACATAAATTTAGCAAATTAGTACATCTTATTGATTTTAAGCATTTTTAACTACAAACAATAGTACCAACTGTTATAAAATACATGATTTGAGAGACCTAACATTTAGTTTTATAGAATATATAATATGTTATACCATACTTAATAAATATTATTTTTAAGAATTATACTAGGACATTAACCATAGTAAGAGTTATCTATTCAAGGAGCACATGTCTTTAAAATAATATAAAAATATACAATATATAAATAATTATATTTGATTCACGCCCGATTCTCTAAGGAAAACCTGTTTTATTATAATAATAATTTTCAAAATACTCTTTTGTCGAAACCAAAATATAATACATTAAAAGTAAATTAGTAACTTTTTAATACAAAATTGGTTCAGTAAGTTTATGTTTCTGTTAGTAAATCAAAGATTAATTATAAATATGACTGAATAGTGTTAGCAAACTCGGAAGATATGTTTGTTTCAGTATCTCATTAAGTACCTAATTAAGTATCTAATTATAATATAATATTAAAGTTATCACTGGAGAAATAAATGAATGTAAAAATTTTGATTGGAGTAATACCAATTTCAAATAATTTAAATTAATGATACAAATATCCAATGTATGTATTTTTTTTATACATGAAAAGCTGTATCATTGAATAAGTATATGAATAAGATTTGATAATATACAAGATACAACATAATAATTATTACATTATTTAACATAAAACATTTATGTATTATATAAACAATTTGAATCATTATCAATCACATAAAAATCTGTGATTTTAAATAACAATTATTTGTTAAATAAAATATAAAAGTAAATACAAATTTACTGTTATAAATTAACATAATGTAAACTAAGTATATTTTGCGTATATCAACACTTCAAAACACATTAATGTTAGATAACATACAGCATAGCTTCATACTAATAATTGATGGAATACCACTTCGGTTTTTCTATTTTGATACTCTAAAAATATTTTAAAACCATCAATCTAAAAATAAAAGTTTAGATACAAACATTTTTAGAAAAACTGTTATCTTTTAGAATAAATAGTTGAAAATAAATTATTCCAACAAAAAAAATTGTTAGTAAAAAAAAAAAAAAAATAGATGGTAAAAATGAATTTTTATAAAAATTGTTTAAATGTAAACTGTTCACCAAAAATGCTTAAAAAATAATCGAGAAATAGAGTATTGTATGTTGAATATTAAACTTTATATGTTTTACAGAAACCTTATTCATATAAGAAATTAAATACTTTTATCTATGTAATTTTTGGTATTAAAAAAATATTTAAAAAGTTTTGTGCATATATTTTGTACAATCATAGAAATACTATGATTAAAACAAATGAGTATACATTTTACGCATTGTTACCTATAGTGTGCTGAAAATTAACATAACCATTTTAGGGTTAAAATAAGACAACATATTAATACTCTTTAAGTATCTAATATTTATAACCTAACTAAAGTTTTAAAATTGAAAAAATAAATATTGCATTTAATTAACTTCAATAATCAAAAATTATACATTATTTTTATAAAGGTAAACTATAGTGTTTATATATATATATATATATTTAATATTACTTTTTTGCGAATAAATTATTGAATACTGAATTTTTGTCTTACATAATATAATAATTAAATTACTTAATTACCTGTCAATACTTGAAGTACTACCAGTATGCCTAGGATCATTCATTATATGGCAAAGTTGTCTAGTTGTAGTTGCTTTTGCATTCTTATCTGAACAAGAACTTGTAATAGTAGGTAAAACTGGTATTCTTGAAAATTCAGCACTACGAACATACTTCCCCAAAACAGGAGAAGACTGGACAATTTTGGGTAACCTCCAAGTATGTCGCTTACTATTATCTTTTTCAGTCTTCATTTGTGATCTTTCAGGTGTTGAAGCCGATTTGTGATATTCAGATTTTGTTCTTTTTAACTGAAAATTTAAAAAAATGTATGTTATTATTCAAATAAAATAAATATAAATAAATGAAAAAAACATGAACAATAATATGTTTAATATCTAGGTAAATATATTATTGTGGTCAGTTATATACATTTAAAAAAATTGTTTATAGAATTTTCTAAAATTAAATTTTATGTAATATCATTATATATAACCTACATATTTATTTATGTGAAGTTAAATTATTTGACGAATAAAATGTATTATGCATTAAAGTTATTAGATCAAGTGAATAGTCACAAATAAGTAGAGCATGAAAGAAATGACTCATGTAATTTTTTATAACAGTTTATAAAACTAACAACTTGTTATTAATTTAGTTGTTTTGTACAAGATAAATTATAATAATTATAAATGTAAAAGTAATGTATGAATATATATTATAACAAAATATATTAAAATAGCTTTCAAAATTAAAACTTAAGGTAAAATATACCAATGAAAATTGTAGAAAATAACTGTCTGAAATATCTACTACTTAAAAGAATTGTAAACCAAGAATACATCAATGTATAACTATTAACTATTCTTAATTTGAAAGTATCATTAAGCAATGATTAATTATAGTAAATTGTAAAACAATTTTGAACAGTTTAGTTCACCAAAATTTTTTTCATTTTTTAGTTCATGAACATATTGGAAATAATCTTTTTTGAGATTTCAAAATATGTATTATAAGAACATGGTCCCTATTTTAAACTTCAAAGTTAACAACTTTTTGAAACAAATTTTTTAAATAGTATATTACTTATTAATAAGATAAAAAGTGTTATAAATACTTTATAGTTAAAATCTTTAGAGATATTTTATTAGTTATAATTTAAAATAACTTATTAAGTTATTTCTAAAATTTAATGAGAATTTGTAAAAAAAATCTATACCCAAGTATTTATAAAATTATTTTTTTCCATTAAAATATAATCATAAGATAATACTACAAAAATGGTATTATTAAACAAAAGAATTTACTTTAGATTTTGATGAAATAGAAAGCGTTTCTAATTTATGTTTCAACTGCATCATCTTACGATATGTCACATTATTGTCGACGGATTGTTTAGATTTTTTCTTTTCTGGTAGTTCTACTGCAGATATTTTTCTAGACACAGTATTTATTTTCATATTTATATATATTTTTTTTTTAATAAATATTTTCAAACTTACCTAGGGGAGTCCTTTAAATTTGTTATTGAACCATCACTATTTTCAATAACTCGAAGTAAGTTAATTACTTCACCTTCACGAAATATCAAGACAGCAAGTTTACTACCAGGGGGTGCATCCTCCAATATTTCTTTTCTGTAAAAGGTTTATCAAAATAATGAAAGGCATTCATTAAACAAAAATACAATTACAATTTAAAAATATAGTATCAATCAATAACAGACACTTAATTTAGATTTCTAAAATAAATAAATAAGTAGGTAAATACAGTTTAAGAAATTTAGAAGTAATTCTGATACATTTGTATACGAGCAAGTAGCAAACATAAGGAACATTTTTAACTAGATGGTATAATCGTAATCTTAAGTTCTAGGAATTAATAAACAAAAATAAAATGTAACTGACTTGTTAAGATTAACCAATTGTCGAATAGTTTCATTATCCAGAGGTAACATTCTACGGCTGGTGCCAATCGGTCCACCTTGTAGAGATAATACCAATCGTAGTACAGCTCCATCATGAAGATTATTGTTAGCTATTGTTGTATGATCGGATAAAATTTTTTCACCAAGAAGTAGATGTTGTTGATTAACTGGTATACCTGGGAAATAGATTTCCAAACATTGAATATTACAGGTATATTTTTGATTGTAGGTGAAAGTACAAACCTTCAACGCGTTGTATTCGTGCTTTTAACGAACTTATATAGTCAGCTGGAGAGACAGTGATCTCAAATGTCGTGCCAGTTAGTGTTTCAATAGTAAGCGATATAGGTGAGTCATCCAATTGGTCATCATCGGGATGTGATCTCCATTTTTGCTTGCGTGACATACCTACCTGAGTAAATCGATAATATACACACAGTCTTCACACTACTGATGTTGATTGTATGGCAACACTATAACAGAACACCCATCACAACATCAACACCTGGAAAAACGTAATTTAAGGCAATGACATCAAGAGTTGCCATAAATGGTGCAACAAAGTTCACTCGTTATCAGAATCTCGAGATTATAATAAGTAATAACGCGACTGTAGTGCCATTAGTGTGCACGAGATACAGTACATGACCTTAGGCCTCGGTGCTCATTAACGTAAAAAAAAAAAAAATCAAACGCCATTACTCGTCCGACCTTTATTTATTTATGTTTATCAGTTCGATAGAACTGCCAAACA
The DNA here is from genome assembly GCA_025469315.1 of Stegophylla sp. TES_Ste_2020. Classification (NCBI taxonomy): domain Eukaryota; kingdom Metazoa; phylum Arthropoda; class Insecta; order Hemiptera; family Aphididae; genus Stegophylla; species Stegophylla sp. TES_Ste_2020. The sequence continues at coordinate 33,281 of JAIPRM010000070.1, forward strand.
TACTCACGTCGACGAATTCGAAGCGGCATTTTAGGAACTCAGTTGCCTGTGTGTGTTTGTTGTGCTCGTGATTATGTGTGCGATCTCTGAACTGTCGTCCGTGGTCGTCAACCTGGGCCTTACGCGGATTTAGACGACACGAACCACCGCGAACACATCGCCTAGGGGACGTACACAACTGATGTACGGTGCGAAGTGAACGACTCGAACGCGGAAATACGATTTCGCCGTAGGTGGTAGGTCAGTAGGTGATCGAACAAATGATATTAATAATAATACGCAACTTTTTTCTTCGACAATAGTAGGTATCAACTATCAAGGTGAACTGATGTTTAGGCACGAGGGGTGAAAAAAAAACGGTGGATCCGCCGACAGGGAAATCGTGTGTCAAAGTTTCGCGTCGAGAAAAAAGAAAAGACCACAGCCATGGTGTAAAGGTGTGATGGAGAACCGTGGGGGGACCCCGGAACGGAAGTGTTATGGAGAGATAATAAATTATGGCGAAAATATAATAAAACGACAACAGCCGATGACACACGACGGCCGGTCGGGATATTACCGTGAGAATGCCATCGGCGTCACTCGTATCAAATCTTCATCTCTCCCATGAACTATTGTACATTCGCGGTGATCAAAAATAATCAGATTTTTTGTATAAAATAAAATCCATCTCGTTGAAATGCGCTAAAAACAAGAACACGCGATCGATCTATTGGTTTTCAATGTTTTTATTTTTATTTATTTTATGTTGGTGGTGGTTGGCTCTACTGTAAAATGATAATCGGCAGCTGAAGCCACTTAGTCTAAGCCAAGGACAGGCGTCTTGGAAGCACGATTAAGATAATTGAAAGCCATTGATATTATACTAATCCACTGATATTAGTATAAATGTTGATTGTAGAAAGTAGTGATTTACTTTCCCTGTTTATCACCCGTGGAGCATAGCAATTTAGATGAATTCTGCTTCCTACGTATCCAGTGATGCTATGAGGAATCTTAAAACAAATTTGAATTCATTGTAAAGTCTTTTTAAGTCCGAATTTCCCACTTTGAAAAAAAAATTTACCTAAGATATCAAAAAATTTAATTTTATTCTTTTTAACTTCTAATTTGTTTTATTCTACATTGTGAAATTTAGAGTGATTAAATCAAGAGAGCGGGAAACTCGTTCTAAAATCGACTTAACGATGAATTCAATTAATTCAAATATGTTTTAAGATTCTTTATCACATTACTGCTGATACTGGATCGATAGGTTCGTAGGAATTAGAATTTATCTAAATTGCTATGTTGCATCCAATTAAACCGTAGAAATCATAGTATTCATAGTATAGTCTAGTCAAGGAAGACCTAAAATTGTCGATTAAATGTAATAAATTAATAAAATATCATGTAGTTTGGATTATTGTCTTAAGAGATAGGGGTGACTCCTAGGTATACTATGCTAAAAGTCCTCAGTTGGGGCCGCGAGTTTTCGGCGAAAAGGGGGAGTGTGAAGTTATTATTTTTCAATTTTTTGTAAATATACTGAAAACTAAGCGTCGTGATGAAAAAACATTTCAGTACAAAATTAAAGTAAATATAATTTCCTATAAAACATGTTATATACATATATATATTTCTTAATTCCTCATTTTTTTTTTTTATTTATGGGGGAGGGGAATGGGAAATTACTCAAAATTTTCCAAAAAAGACTAGGAAAGCATAATTATTTAAACATAGATAGACAATAATATGAGAAATATTTTGGCACAAGAAAATTTTGAAAATGTGAAAAAAAATTTTGAACTTTTTTTCAACAGTTTTTTTTTATATAATATATAATAAAGTAAAGCAATGATATGTAAAGCAAAGTATAGATAAGAAAGCCGGGTATACTTCGCACCAGGAGTATTCTTTGTTCTTCGGGACAGATACTCTTAGTGGGTGTGTTGAAAATGACGACTGTTATAGTACTTTATATTACTAAATTCCTTCATACAGAATCGCAATATTGAAGAAATGATTTATCGTTTCAATAAAATTGTACATTCCCACTATGAGTATTTAACCCGAGGAGCCAAGAATATCCGTGATGCGAAATATGTCCGACTTTCTTATTTATACTTCACTTTAATTTACTTTAGGTATTAAATTTACTTTACTTACTCTTTTTTTTCATTTATGTTTAAATTTTCATAATATATGGATAGAAAAAAAAAAAAAGTTTTAGAGGCGTTTTTGTCAAATGCCTGGTAGTTTTTTCGGATCCTGGAAAAACTATTGGGAGTTTCAAAAATTTACCTTTCAAAGGTACCACCAAGAGCAATGGTTCTCAATCTTTTTAGGACTTCGACCCAAATTTTCCCTTGAAAATCTATCGTGACGCACATAGTTTTATATTTGTAGGTTTGTGAGTAAAGAAATAAAACTATTTTTCACAGTTTTTGCTCTATAATTTATTAGTTTGTATTTTATAATGGATATCATTTTGCAAATGTATGCAAATGTTCAACTGTATCATATTTTGATAATGAAATTTGGGTAAAAACATAAATTTCTTAGAATCTATGTAATTAAAAAAAATTTCTTGACATCCACCAAAAATTATCATTTATTGAAGCGAAGAAATAGTAGGTAGGTATTAAAAATTGAATCAATGTTTGAATTTTATTTTGTTTTATTATTTAATTCACAAATTTATAATACACCAACTCATAAAAATCATTCTTAATCTACTAGCTAATAATGACTAAAAAAAAAAAAAACAAAGATCATACAAATCAAATTTATAATCAACTTATACAATAATGATTATCTAAATCAAATGTACAAAAAAAAAAAAAAAAATAATAATCATAATAATAATAATAATAATAATAATAATAGTAATAATAATGTGTTAAGGCACTAATTAACCCATAATAGTATATATATATAAATATATATATATATATATATATAATTTAATGAATTATTAATTTTTTATTATGATATACAACATGTTATAATAATTTAATATTATTTACTATAAAAATCTATACAAAGTACCTATTTAAAAAAAATATATGCACCTATACATACATACACATGTATATTATGCAAATATATATATGGCAGCCGTGAAAATTAATACGAATGTATACCGAAAAAATTTCTATCACAATGTTTGTCAAAAAAAAAATAAAAAATAATAATAGTAATAATATTTTTATAATTTATATATTCTGTTATATAATTTTTATTATAATATGTCGTTCTCGGTGGTTATTTTTCTATTAGACTGTAATTAATTATTTTACTATTTTTTTTCACGTCCAGTAAAAAATCCAGTGATTCTTGGGGTGGGTGGGGGAGTCTACTGGCCCAAGCGTCATGAACGCGCGTAATAAAAACATATATATATATATATATATATATTTTGGGGTCACGGTGTACTCATGAAAAAACGGGGAACCCTTCACCGACACGTAAAACTGAGCGAGAGGACTTGCCGAACACGCAATTTAGGTATCTATTTTATTATTATACTATATTTTATTATTATTTTCGGTTTGGTACATATTTTAATATTATCATTGTGTACAGGTGTAATAGTGGTTCGGAAGCATATTATAATAACGTACCAATGTCCCCGCGGCTGCTACAGGCAGATCAGTGTAATTTATTCATAGTCTCTCTCTCTCTCTATATATATATATATATATGTGTATGTGTGTGTGTGTGTGTGTGTGTGTGTGTGTGTGTGTATACACATTTCACGAGAAAATGGCTGTCAAGGAGGATCAAGTAAGTAGATACAAGGGATGAACTACGATGAGATGGAGGAGAGGATATGGCGTAGGAGCCAGACAAGCGGGAAACTTTATACAAAAATAATAATAATAGTAATTATATATCGATATCACAAATGGAAAATAATAAAACCAACTTAAATGAGGTGGGAGGAACGGTTTTCAATAAGTGGTTTACGTTAAATAAAATATACCTAGGTTTATAAAATAATATAATGTGTATAACTATTTACATATAATATATTAATTATATTACAAAACGAGAACGCCATTTTAATGACGGTCGATTAATAATAATTAAAATAATTAAAAATATACAATTATAAATATGACATAAATAATAAGCGAGACTAGTTAATGAAAAAAATAAATAAAATAAATAAATGATAATAATAAATAAAAATAATATTATAGTAATCCCGAGTTTTTTTTTTTATTTGAAAATTTATGTATAGACATAACGCTCGTGTGTGTATATATATATATATTTATATTTATAATATCTCAGCGTTTGTCTGCAGTGAAATTATGACAACATATTATGTATAATAATACATAGAAAGATATCTCAGATCGTAATAATGTATCTATAGAAGTACATGTCGCAGGCCTGGGTAAAATCACATTGAGTTTCGGGTCCGAGTGGGGACATTTTTACAGACTAATAGCATACATCGAATCCAAATTTATAAAAATCTCTTTAAATTCGATTATGTCGTTGTGTGCGGCGTAGAAAATATGGAAACAATCGCGGAATCTTTCGGCGGAATGCTGAGTGCACTTATTTAAGGTCAATTTTATGTAGGTATCTGTACTATATATATATTTAAAAATTATATTATCCGCCTGAGCATGATTAATCATTTTGTACAAATTTAAAAGTCACGGAAGTTCGAGAGCCCAGCTATAGTCTAATAATCGATTTCTGAACGGAAAATCGCATGGAATCGCAAGGATATACGGCGTGCAGGTGGGGGTCTATTACTCACAGCACAGGAAGGGGGAGGCTATACTTTAGAAGGTTACCCCTCACAATCCAACTACTCCTCTTGAAGAGTTAAACGCCTGTTATGATTATTGTGTTTTTCCCTTGACGATTTACAATTGAGCGTTTATAATAATAATAAAAATAATAGTACATTATTATACATCAAACGTATATATAAATATTTATATATATATTTATTATAATATTATAACAACAATGTCGTGTGTTTATATATATGTACATATAAGTGTACACCCTGTGTATGTGTGTGTTTGTGTATACAAAATCGTATTTTCGAGTAATATATTATAAGCTGGGTAGTTGACAAGTATATATTCAAAAATTACAAATTCGTACTCTTTCTCTTCCATCTTGGTTAATTTTTTTCATCTTTTTAATCACATTTGTGTATATAATATATACATAGATATATTATATATATATATATTATAGGAACATGAGACCGAGCTGGTTGCGCGCGTTCATTCCATGTGCCGGTACTTGTGGGCCGTCATCTGCGACAGCCCAAGCACGGCGTACTGACAGCTGAGACAGTGGTAATGGGTTTGTTTGCCGGAGTGCACGCAACCACCCGGTTGACCGCACGCCTGGGCCGGTGTAAACTTCTCGAAGCCCGCGGCCATGATCGAGTCCAGCTTCTGGTGCTGACGCCGGTGCGCCACCACTTTGTTAGTGTCCGTGCACACGAACTCGCATTTCAGACAGTGGAAGTGAGACGCCTTGTTCTGGCCGGTGCCTGTGGGCGAGAAACGAGATAAGTGGATAAGTAAAAATCAGTTTGCGAATTTTTAAATAATGATAATAATAATAATAATAAAATAAATAATAAGCCGGCAACGCGCGAGAATGCGGACTCTCGTGGTTTGAAAATAACACGGACACACTGCATTATATTATTATTGTATCGCAGACGGGTGACAAAAGAATAACGTTAGCGTATAATGGATATTGTATACTCACTTATGGCGGAAGTGTAAGCACAGTCGGCACGTCCGCAGGATACGTTGGCTCTGTATTGTTGGAAATCGCCTCCCATCAGCGTGTCGAGTCTGTGAAAATAATAAGACGCGTTGGGTTAGTATAATGTTATATTATGACTTAAAAGCATTGCAAAAATCGAGGCAAACGCTTTAAATGGCTTTGAATGTGACACTGGAAATAATACAACATGCGTTTCAACACCAGAAAATTCGAATTTAAATTCATGGTAGTGAGTCAGCAAATTTTTTTTCGTATTTCGAACGACAAATAGTAGTGGTTACGAGTTACCTTGTATAATTTTTAATTTTTTTAGTTGGTATGCGACAATTATAACCCTCACGTTTTAATGAAGTGATAAGAAAGACGAAAACAAGCGTTTCTGTAAACCGTATTAGACGTGTTTTATGTCGTGCTCCAGCGTGTGAAATAGAACGATTGGGAATTGAATAAAAACATAATATTTAATAACTGTATAAAGTTATACCGATGATTTGTTTTTTTCGACCTGTTGGAAACTGAAATGTGTATGAAATGTTCGAAGAAAGAATGGAAAACGATGAAATACTCAAAAATGTGCGCTTGAAAAAAAAAAAAAGGTACGAGAAATGTGCCTCGAAAGCAAAAATTTATATAACCCGATACGCCTATAATACCTGTGACACGAGGAACGCGTATATAATGCGGCGACATCATAATTCGATCAAAAATGGTCGTAGCAAACCGTAAATTAAAAAAAAAAAAATATATATATATATTACACAACGGAAACTCGTAAAAATTCTTATTTTTATCGAATTCTTTCGCCCTTCCCTGTCCCAACTGAAACCCAACAGCTATGTCCTATCCGTACACACCTCTCGTGCCTGGCCGTGTGCTGTACGAATCGCGTCTTGTCGCAGAAACTGTACCCGCAGTCCTGGCGCATGCAATGGAAATGCGTCTGGTGTTCCCTGTAACCGCAGTGCGCGTAATGGCAGTCCTCGTTGAACCGGAACCGCAGGTATCCTTCGGGCACCGGTTCGTCCTTTAGTATGCGCATCGAGTTCTGTACGCGGGCCTTGCGCATCTCCGGGCTCATGTCCCGCGACGGCGACACCGGCCGGTTGTGGTGCGCGCCCTGCACCGCCGCCGTTGCGGCTATCGCGTCGTTGCCGGCCGCGGCCGATTCGCCGCGGTTGTTCAGCAGTCCGTTGCCGGTGAACATGGCGGCGGTCGCTTGGTGATGGTTGAAGCCGGGTGGCGGCGCGAACATTTGCAGTCCTGTACGGGGGAAAGAAACGTCGTGGTTTTTCATTAGCCGTGATGTATAATATAATATTTATTTAGCTTATAAGCTATATTATTATTATTATTATTATTATTATTGTTTAGGTGTAGTATGATGCGGGCGGGCGGGCGGGCGCGGCGGTATGGGTTATTGGTGACTTTTTCCACTTCCCACCACCGACGGAGGAAGGTTATTATTCGCGTGGGAATAGTAACGAATTACGTGAAATTCGCGAGCCCTATGGAACGCAGATTGAAAGTATGAAATGTAGAGTCCCGTGCTCATCAGTGGAGGCTAATAGCGATGATAACGAGTGAATACTGTACGGGGGTCCGGCTCAAAGACTCAACAAGGGAGAGCGATAGTATTCGAAAACGTTCGGTAGGAAACGCGGCTACAATAAATTTAAGAATATATTATCACAAAACAACGCGACGAGATGAGAGAGATATCGCGGAAATCAGGTTTTTAATGATTTTAATTACTTCAGGTAATTTAATTACTTTCAGGTCACGAGCTTTAATTTTTATGGGCTGTAGATTTCATTATTTTACTCGAGGAATACTTTATTGTAATATATATATATTTATATTTAAACGCCTTCGATTTCGAATCGTATTGGCTAATGAAAGTAAACTTACCAGTAGGTGATGAATACATGGCTTGAATAGCATGTGGCATGAAGGGCAATCCTTGGGACGTCATCAGGGACGCGAACTGTTGGTGATTTGCCATAGCGGCCGCCATGGCAGCACCGAATCCGGGTGGATACGGCAGTCCCGTGGCATTGCCGTCGCTCGAGATTGGCATCATGGTTAGAGCTGAGGTATTGAAAAAAAAAACACGAAATAAGAATGAAAAACGTAATATATATATATAATAATGTTATGAACATTGAGAGAATAATAACAGTATTTCTATTATGTTATAAGATACACCTCGCTTAGCGTTCTCACGTCATACAGGGGAGAGACCGCTGGCAGACACCAGTGACCAGAAGAGTGTATTACTGTTTGTGCACGCATAGTGTCACAGACAAAGATTTATAACATTTAAAAGCAGTAACGGCGGGGAAAACGGAAGTTACTGTACAGTATACCTCCCTGCACTCAATCGTTGTAAACAACAATTGTAAATTTTTTTCGCAATTTAATATTAATTACTAACAGGAATCTTGCATGAACCATGAACTGAACAACGCATAAAATATGTAAGCAATTATGCTTAGAAAATTGTATCGTATAAAATATAAATTGATTAGGTACAATCAAAACGTTGAAATGTTCTATTAAGAACATTAGATATAAACAAATAAAAAAAAATTTTTTAAAACTGTGTAACGTTGGCTTCAACTCGATTTGTTAGTATGTACGTTTTTTATACATTTTGATGTTCACAATATGGTCAATACGAAAAGACACGACAAGCTGTGAGAATCTTAATATTTTGCATTTATTTTAAACAATTTATACATAATGTTATTGATTGAAACTTAAAGAATAAAAATGCAGCTAATTGTTTTTCCAAACGAATTTTATTGTAAAAATGCGCAAAAAAGTAGAAAGCTATGAACAATATGAATAACATTGAACGTAACACTTGAAATCAAAAAATGCATAATAATGCGAAAAAAAAATTTGCACAATACATAAAATATATATATATATATATTATATAATTATGCAAAATAAGATTGTACATGGATTCTGCTATCTCGAGATAAATGATTATGTTCTCTAGCGTTAAATAAGTCTTAGAAAGATTGATATGCAAATGTATTAACTTACAAGAGCCCTGTACATTACTAATTATTATTATTATTAATAATTATTATAATAATTAATACTACGAGGTAAAATGCGACTCACCGGGTGGATGTTGCACGATTTCTTCGCTGTCGTCGTTGTTGTTATTGTTATTTTCAGATTTTTGCATAAAACTCGGTATGGCACCCGGCGTGTGTTTGATGATGTGTGGCTTGAGCTTATCCAATTCCGAGAAAGCCTGCAGAAAATACGAAAGGTGAGTATGACGTCCTTATAATAACGTTAAGAACGTTATTAGATGGTTATCTTTCTATAGCTAGGACTGGGTAGGAGGGTCGAGTTTCCAATTAATACATAATAATTATTCATAATTGATGTACTTGTAATCGAATTGTAAAATCCATTTAATTTGCTTAAGTATCAAACGGTATCTAAATATATGTTACGGTTCAAGTGAAAAAATTAGTCTTTGTAAACATTTACTGGGCATTGTATACAGTGCCCAGTAGTAATATTTAAGGCTTAGGCAATGTAAGTTATAAATATTTATTTCTCATATCAACTAGTCATTGTAATATAATGCCTGGATATTGTATACGATGCTAAAGCAGGTACGATTATGGTGTACAATTTTCTAGTTACTCACAAATTCGCCTGCAGAAGATTACGTATTTAAATGCGTCTAAAGCTAGTACTTTTACAATGATGTTTTTTTTTCTAAAAATACTTTCTCGTAAAAATACCTGTAAATTTTAAATCGGGAGGGAGTTCGGAGTACCCTTTTAAAAAACGGAGGAAATCTAAGTAAACAGGAGGCAATTCGAGTGCGCCCAATACTTAATAGTTCCAGACGGTTATATGCGGCCCCTCCCTACTATAACGTATATGACATAGACATTTCGGGTTGTCAATAAACTTGTATATGTATGTAATACGTAATAATATAAGTATGGGATTTGTATTCATATGCAATTGCGTTTGTGAAAAAAACGAAATAATTATTAAATTATTCGGCATGAAAAAAAAAAAAACTGGTCTCGTTTAGCCGAGGCTATTGCACGATTCCAATTTGTTTTCGCACACTAATTGAACGTCCGAGTGCGCGCGCTTTATCGCGGCAATTAATTTAAATCGCTCGTACACTGCACACGAGCTCATACTTAAATATTCGAATGAACGCGAATTTTTTAAAACGATGTTTTTTTTTTATCTCGAACACGGGGCGAACGTGGGCGTGACCGACGTATTTCTTTTCGTTTCAGACGTCTACAGTCGTTTACAGTTCAAGTGGATAAAGTAATTTGTCGTCCGATAATTAGGCACAGTTTTGGAAACGCGATAACATCAAATCATGGGCGTGAAACTGAACAGGTATTACATTAATAAAATTATATTCTGTGAATTAGGTATATATTTATGTACTTGGTTATTGTTTAAAAATTTGGTTTATTCGATAAGCGATAAGACCCTCTATCTAAAACTATTAAATGTACGAACTTACATTACGATTAAGTAAAAATAATACAATATATTGTTTCGAATGTTATGCGTATATTCAATAACAGAACTACAAATCGGGTTTAAAATTCTTATTTATATGATTGTTACACATTGTTAAAATAACTTTTTCTAAATATTGTAGGTATTTATTAATTTTTTTTAAACTGCATTTATTTAATTTTAATGGAATTCAAATCCCAAAAATGTTCTGGAGGCCCCTTTTTTGAGGAGTCCTGAGCATTTTTAGCTCCCCTCTTAGTCCGATTCTGTCTTAATAAAGGAGCCACTCTAAATGTGCCATATATGCGCATATCGGGGTTTAAACTTTCTAAAATATCGGAGATGGACTATAAATTATTATTTTGACAAGGGCTACTTCACTAATAATAATTTCTACTTATTGTTTGATGGAGAGTACGTTTTTTGAGTTAACCGTTAAACGCTTAGTTAATTATTGAGTATAAAAAAAAAAAAAATGTCGCGCCGCGTGCGTAGTAGAGGACGTGTTGTACTGTCCGATTTCCGGTGGAAGGATAACGCGGTAACATCTTCAGAATCGGGTGTGCAGCACGGGAAAAGTTACTAAACACTATTTTAATGGAAAGAAATCGTCGATAGAAGTGTAAGGAAGTGGAAAGAAGGAGCGCACAGTCCTCCATTCGGAATGAATCGTGCAAGAAGAATTCGATCTCGATCTCAGAACCTCTCGGGAACGTACCTATGTGTCGAGCGGGGTTTTGGCTGAACCGAATCGCGCGCGAACCGAATAAAATCTGATAAACGCCACCGCAGTGTTGGGGAAAAAATAAAAACCTTTTATTTTTATTTACACAATATGACGGGCGGGCGTGACGCGTGCGTTTCGCCACCACTCCTCCTGTTGTTGCTGCACCACCGCGGCAGCCGTCGTCTCCACGCGTATCACACGTAACGTTATACATATTTATATAATTTTATAACCTCCGTCCTGCTCCAGCCGTTTTATACCGCGTTCGTGGTAGTTGTTGGTAGGTATACGCTTCCTATGCGGCCCGGCGCACCCGCGGTCACCTATATAACCAGACAGACCTCAGTGGGTTACCCCTCGCGCGCGGTTATCTGAGCCCCGCGACGACGATTAATCATCGTGTTCAAAGTTATGGCCACCGACCGCCGCAGCGGAAACGGACGATTGTAACGCGCGATTATTGTAATATCACGCCCAAGACGCATTAACGTTATTATTGTGATGTCGGTGCGAAAATAAAAATATCCGCCAAGGCCGCGCATACACGTAATATTTTCGGTAGGCATTACAGGCGTTTGCGTACATTTTATAATATTATATTCTATAATATACATAATATAACAATATAAACGCGTATTATTATGTTCTTATAGAGCAGCAATTCTCAAAATGGGGGGGGGGTCGCCAAAAAATTTTTCAGGGTCACCAATACACTAAATATCTAGTGGCATTTTGTTATTATCATCATGATAATCATTATTAACCAAAATTTTGGATTTCCAATCAAGTATTTATTATTTTAATTTAATAATAATAATAATTAAAATTATATGTTGCTACGTTTCAATATTATCATAATACAAGGGTTGCTCAAAATATAGGTGACATTATAGGCGGTCGCGGTTTCAAAAAGTTTGAGAACCGCTGGTATAGAGTCGTCGGTTTAGAAACCCACGGGAAACGATCTGTGTTCGGGAGATTTGGGCGCGATCGATTGCCGTCAACATACACGCGTGTAAACTGTAGTGATAGATCGGGGAAAAACACGGGAAAATAAAAACAGTAAAGTCGGTTTCTTTATTTTTTTTTCATTCATCGCGTCATCTCAACGTCATCGAGCATTAAGTTGTACACCATAATATATGAGGCGCTTAGAGTAATAGTACAGGATTTATCCACGAAACCCTTTTTGGGACTAAATTGGGTTTGAAGATTTTACTAAAATTAATTGCGTCGTTTGACGAGAAAAATAAGTTTTCTGTTTTGAAATATATTTTGTTTAAAATGTATAAATCATGTATAATATACATATATATACATAGTACTAAGCTAAATAATTAAAAACAGATATTTGAGTTGTTTAAAATCACATGCTATATAATTAATGTCTTAAAACTACAATTTATAAAACATATAAATAATAATAAATTTGTAATTTCGTATGTTTAGTATTAAATAATTTTATTTATTTATATCACATAGGTATATAGTATATAGATTATGTAGTTTCAGTAGAAATAATAAATTTAATGCTCCCATATATTTAAAAATGTATGAATCAGAATAGCTCAGTTTATTATACGTATAATTTAAAATTTAAATAATTCTAAACATAAACGTATTATTACTTGATTTTTCCAATTTTGGTGATGAGGCCACAACAATTATCGCTCTCAACGCTTCATATAATGCATACATACATATATATTATTATATATGGAGTTTATAGTTTACGTATTTCGTTTCCGCGTGTTTTTTTTCCATTGTGTTCGTCGTCGTTACATGGCCAGTGTTATGTACGAGAAGTATTAAACATATCATATTTTACGTACGTTTATCTGCCCGTAATGACGATGCGAACAATATCGCGCCCCGTGTTTTATAACCCGCGTACCTATGGGGGACTTCGTGACGTTTTCACGTAGTCATGAGACAAAGACAGAAATAGAGAGAGAGAGACAGTGAGAGACCTGTGCGCACCCCCGGTCGACTGCCAACTGTAAAACGGCATCTATAGTCGAAAATGCGGGTTTTCTGTGAAATTATACGCGAGTTTTGTACACATAGTTTTCACGGATATTTTTGACGGTCGTCGAAGTTATCGACGGACTGGCGTAGTGTTATAAAAATATGTAATACGATAATAATAAACCACCGGAAGCGGTGGTGCGTCTGGTGAATGCTATGTTTTATAGGACGGGATGCGTTAACACGATTAGAGTTAAAAAAAAAATAATAATAAACAAAATATGTCGTCTGTAGAATGAAATGCGTCAATCGAAACACGCCGCATGAGTCTTGTATAAATTTCATTCTTGTATCAGTGTTGACCGATTTATATCGAGTGTAATGCTAATGGTGTCGCATATTTTCATTGAGCCGTAACAAAAAAAAAACCTCAAAGCTTTAACTACGCAATTATTACTGTGTCATACGAAAAGAATAATTAAAAACTTAAATCTTCACTGTCGGTGGTAATACTATTATGTATATGATTTCGGGGAGTTCCGAAGATATAATTTCGAGTTTAAGGTTAATAAATAATAAATAATAATAATTAAATAATAAATAAATAATAATTATATACAATAATTCGAATAATTATTCTATTCCATTATTATTATTTTCTAAAGTAAATTTAATATATTTGTATACAGGTATAATAGTTTTCAAAAAAAAAAAATAAAATAAAATATTGAAATAAAAGTCAGAACTTCAACGTAGGTTATTATATTTTATCCATTATGTAAAAAATATGTATTAGTTAAGGTTTTCTTAATTTATGTACGTATATCGTTCGTCATATTTCACGCGTTTGACCTGCACAGCATATAAGAGACATGTTGGCTTACATAAAAATTGTAAGTACGGGAAGAAAGTTCGATGTCGTTTTAGATGACGCGCGGTAAGGACTCAAACACGACCGGCTGCGCGACTTGTTGCCCGGCCGTTAGAAATCGCTACGCGTGACAAACCCTGGGAAAACAGCTCAGGAAATCATTAGCGACGGAGTTGCCAAAGGGGAAACGCACGTTTTTAATCGTTTTTTATTTCCGAAAAAATTAACACCCGGAAAAGGAACGAGTGGTGCGAAAAAATAAAAACCGATTACAAACGGTTTCCGCGTGTATGTACGTGTGTGCAGCAGTGCCACCGCCGCCGTCGCCGTCGTCGTCAATCATTTAACTCTTTCGTTACGCATGTCACTGGATTGCATATGCTCAGAAACTCGTTTTGTATTATGTGTACACACCCCGTACAACGTTTTCCCCTGGATTCGATAATTATCGCAACTTGTACGTGGCCGGAGAGGCGAAAAAAACTAAAAGCGAAAGGAGAGAGGAAAAAAAAAATAATAATACTGAGCAAAAGGGGTGAACGCGGAAACCGATGACATTGATGCTGATCGATTATCGATTTTCTCGGGGCAGCGCGAGTGTACGGCCGGACAAAAAAAAAGAGCCGGGTGCGTTTTTTTCCATTCCTTATTGTCGTCGCATCATTAATCATTTTTTCGGAAGCGATTCCGCGATCGATTAAAACTACTCGTTTCTTTTAAAAAATGATTTTTTCCTTCTTTTATTTCCTTAAAAAACAATTTTTTTACAGAAAGTTTTTTTTTTTTTTTAATGTGCTTGAAATTCTCACGAGATTGTTATTTTCGTTATTGTTAACGAAGTTGTTGATGCGAAATTCAAGACACGTAACTGGATACCCTCCGTTTCTTTACAAATATTGAGTGTTTTTTTTTTTTCATGACATCATCAATTTTAATCAGCGGGGAGTTGATAGTGTGAAATGTGCACTTAAATTGATTAGAATTGAAACCGTTTAATGGGCCCGTATCTTTTTTTTTTTTTTTACAGCGGAAATTCCGCCCGGATCATTCTTACGGCAATACCGATTTCCACGTTTTCGTTGTCGGCATCACAGTTTGTTCGACTTATGGTGTAGTTTTTTACACCGTTTAGTTTTCATAAAATAACTCAAAAGATACGCCGAATTCAAAAAAAAATTTATTAATTAACGAGAAATATTAGAATTCATTGAACTCAACTATTTATATTATTTTATTAGCCTACGTTCAACCACCGATTTAAACGGTGCCGAACACAAATACTTTACAGTTTATTTTCACCGCAGTGCACATTTTTATTAACCTACATGTGCAATTACTTCTTTCGCCAGTTAATTACCAATAAATATTTGAAAAATGACGTCACTCGTCGTGCTTTAAATTTTTAAAAGCGATTTATTTACCTGATTACATGCATTACAGTGATAGTGTTCTTTCCGCTTGAGTTTGCAGAAAGCTCGGCTACACGGTTGTTCTGGCCCATATTTTTCGTGACGATCCAAGCTCATCCATTCCGGTAAGACTTGAATGGTAACCACTGGTTCGATGCTCAGACTGTGATCCGTTTTTAATTTGTCTAAATCACACGAATAATATACTTTATAGATAATATTATATAATGTAAATTATGTTTATTTCGAAAATTTTAAATTGTCAATCGGCAGTTAACTGTGTGACAACCGAAAGACGATGCAAATAATTGACTATACAAAGAACCATGTGCGAATGAAAAGTCTTATTGATTTGTCATGTGTAATAATTACAGGATGTGTAGCGTGTACAGTCAATCACTTCCACCAGAAAAGCGAAGATAAAAAATTAAATATACACTATGTTTGTGACGTAAGTAATAACACATGTTTTTAAATAATAATAATAATAATAATTAATAATTTCTGCATGACCCACCTGTCAGGGTTGCATGGTCTGAAAAATTTGGAGAGGAACTCTTAGCATTCGATAGGCCGCTCATAGGGTAGAAAGTGCCCGAAGCCTTCACCACTTTGAACAAGACAGAAAAAACACAATCAAGACAAAAAATACTAAGCTAAGATATTTTGTACAAAAAAAATTAAATTTAACGCTTACCCGTTGTCGACCTTTGACTAGTGGATGAATCAGATGGGGAAGGGGTGGCTTGAGGCCTCACAGGTGATAAGATCTCCTCTTTGATTTGAGTTTCTGCATAAAGATACGATCGAATGAATATAGATACGTATTACGTGATATGTAATAAGTACGATCGATAATTTATATATTGTATATAATAAATGGTTTTATTATTCCATTGTATTTGATGACTTACCTAATTTTTCGGAAATCTGCAGACCAGCGGTGGCTTGGTGCTGTAGCAAGTGTTGAGCCATTTGAGTGTATCTGGTGAACGAGAAACCACAACCCGCCCTGACGCAATGAAAATGTTTGTTGATCGTGTTGCTGTATAATGCAATAAAAATGTGTTATAATAAAAAAAAATAACGGCGGGACAATAATTTTCGCGTTATGTCTCACTTGACGCAAGTCTCTAGCCGGCAGTCCACCGAACTGTCAAAGAACAAAAATCCTTCCATGATGGTCACGTTGTCGTGGAAATGCGTGGAGTGGGCTTGCAGCTGCTCGTCGTTGTCCGTGGCAAAAAAGCACCTGGGCCGGCGGCAGTGGTAGTGCAACGCGATGCCTTCGCTAGTGTACTTGCACAGGTTGTCGGGACACCCAAAACGGTATTCCTCGAAACAGTGTTGTTCCTTAAAAAAAGGACACAGAACTCACTTAAAATAATGTTATAATATGACGTGGTATTTATAGCGTTTTAGAGTTTGAGGAGAATAAAAAATGGCGAGATTTATACGACACAAGACGTTAGAAACAATGAGTGTGAGGGCAAAGGGGAGCGTCGGATTTAGCGTGAATCATATAAACGTAAGAGGGTTTTCGTTATAACTAGGGTTAGGGACTTATAAAGCTCTAAAAAAACTTAAAATATGCATGCATTTATGCTCTAAAAATGTACCAAATATGCTATAAAATTGACGAAATATGCTTTAAAAATATACAAAAATACTAAAATAATCTCTTATAAAACATAAATCTTACTGTAAAAACTCAAAATATTTAAAAATTGTATTGCATAATGTATTTTAATATGTATTATTAATTCTTCTTCTATTATTTATGAAATTTCTTTTTTTTTTTTTTCATAATCTTTATTCTTTTCAAGCTTACATTTAAACAAATAAAAATATCAAATAATATTCAATCTCTTCAAGTATTCAGTAAAATATTTTCCAATACCAAGAAAACTCAAATTAAATATTGAAAAATATGTGAAATATGCATTTAAAATTCAAATATAACTGGAATATGCACTTATATCGAAAAAAAGAGCTAAATATGCAAAATAATATGCAATTCAAAGAGAACTGCATACGACTCCTGGTTTTATGAAACGCATTTCTATATTACTTGTTGCTATGTTTCGAATGATTTTTTAAAAACATGCTAACTCATATAAGTCCCTAGCTCTAGTTATAACGTTATTACTGCACCAGCGTGTGGCCAGTAAAACGGTTTAAACGCGTATTGAGCGTGTAACTGGGTAGAAATACGTTTGGCGAAAAATTCAGAAAAATTGTGATCGGTAAACACGGAAGGAAAAAATTTGTATGATCTAGATTCTAGAGCGCGCGAGTCTTACCAGTGTGGTCTGCGACGGAATTTCCGGTTCTTCCGACTGCTGTCCCGATTGCGACGGCTTGGGCAACTTAAAGCTGGTGAAAATCGCCTGTGGCGAGTCGCCCGTCGATCCGCCCGCGTAGTCGTTCCACACTTCGATTACGCGGTTCTTTGGCGGCCGACCTCGCTTCCTGCGGAATAGTGCGTCCAACGAGTTGTACTGGCCGAACGGCACGTCGTGGCTCTTGATGTGCTCGCCCCGTTCCGACGGCAACACCGCTTCGTAACATCCTTCCTGTAAGACAGAACGTCCGGTTTTTTTAGTAACGAGAACACTATAATCAGGGCTAGGGACCTATGGGGGTTAGCATGTTTTTTAAAAATCATTCAAAACATAGCTAAGTAATATAGAAATACGTTTCATAGCACCAAGAGTTGTATACAGTTCTCTTTAATTTACATATTTTACATATTTAACTCTTTTTTCGATATAAGTGCATATTTCGATTATATTTAAATTTTAAGTGCATAATTCACATATTATTCGATATTTTATTTGAGTTTTCTTGATATTGGAAAATTTTTTACTGAATAACTGAAGAGATTGAATATTATTTGATATTTTTATTTGTTTAAATGTAAGCTTAAAAAGAATAAAGGTTAAAAAAAAAAAGAAATTTCATGAATAATAAAAGAAGAATTAATAATATATATTAAAATATATTATACAATACAATTTTTAAATATTTTGAGTTTTTACAGTAAAATTTATGTTTTATAAGAGATTATTTTAGCATTTTTGCATATTTTTAGATCATATTTCGTAAATTTTATAGCATATATGGTACATTTTTAGATCATAAATGCATGCGTATTTTAAGTTTTTTTAATGTTATAAGTCCCTAGCCCTAACTATAATATACGAGACGTCCACGTTTCTATACAGATTGTTGACCGCCTGAGTCGATGAGACTTACCAGTATGCAATGAAAATGCTGTTCCTTGGTGCACGTGTCCTGGCAATAGGCCGGTCCACCCGGATAAAAGCTCTCGTTGATGCGTTCCTGATTGTCGTGATTGCGAGCGTGCGTCTCCGCGGTCTCTTGGCCTCTGAAAAATGATAAAAAATAAAAATAAAATAAAAGATAAATAAATAAACTAAAAACATGTTCGCTGCGGTACGACGCGGTTAGCGGTTGAGTTGGATTAACACAGGGAATGTACACTGGGTGGAGCGTTCTAATAAAGACAGACTGTCATACGCTTCACCGCTAGTACATTTATTGTTATTGCTACGATCGTTTACCAATATTAGTTTAACGTGAGAAAATTTTGGTAAAAACTTAATACTAGGGAGATATTATTATAACTTATTCGATTATACGGACGAAGTTTAGAAGGTATATGACTCGGGCATCGATTTAAATAGTTTGAAAATGAAAAACCTTAGAATAAAATAATTTATAAATATATCGAATATTATGACGGGAAAAGGTGTTGGAATAAAACCATGTAAAATATTGTAAAAAAATAAAAAAGGATGTTAATAATATAAAGAACAATAATAATCATAATTTTCAATACACCCACCATATGACCCAAGAAACGAGAATACCCATGGTGTGAAGTATGTCCGACTTTCTTGTCTATACTTTATTTTACTTATTTTTGCTATGCTTTGTTTTACTTTACTTAAAAAGATAATTTCATTAAAAATAAAAACATTTTGATGAGAAAAAAAAAACTATTAGAAATAAATTTTCAACTTTTTTTCAACGTATTTTTAAAATTTTCTTCCAAAATATTTCTAATATTATTGTCTATCTATGTTAAAATTTTCATACAGTTTGGATTAAAAAAATATAACTTTTGATTTTTTTTGTCAAATTGTGGATAGTTTTTTCCAAATTTCAAGAAAACAATTGAGAGTTTCGAAAAATGGTCTCTCTATCTAGAGGCAAATCCAGTTTTAAAAAGTTGTTGATCAAAACTTTTGGACAAGTATTTCCATACGAAAACATGTACACATAAAAAAAGGTAAAAAAAAAAGAAAAAAGAAACATTATTGTAAAAATACTAGTTTCTTCACTTCGCTCAGAATCTAAAGTAAATGCATTACAACACAAGTATCGATAAAAACTTAAGGGACCGGCATATTCTGTTTTTAATGTAAAAAACAAAGCTTCGTGTAAAACGTAAAAAAAAAAAAAAAAAAATGTACATAAAATAAAATCAATACAACACGGGACGCTGCAGCGTTTTCTACTCGTATATTTCACATTGACAAAGGGGTTGTGTGCAGGGAGAATGAAAAAGTATAAACGTCCTTACGCTACGCTTTGAGTACATTATAACTGACGAAGCTTAAAAATCGGTCGGGACGAACTTTTGCTCCAGTCATATGGAATTAAATTATATGATATCGTTTTGATACGATAATATCAATAGAAAAATAGTTTAGTGATAATAATAACAATGACTATAGTAAAGAACAATCGGGTTTTTGACGTACTTGACGGGTGCATCGCAATTTGGTTCTTTGCAGTGGTAATGGTCGGCGTCGTACAGGACGCACGCGGGACCGCCGTTGCACGTGTTCGGTTTGAACCGCGTGAGGTACCTGGGCCACATTTCCACGTCGTCGGGCGATCCGCCGTCCGGAGCGCCGGCGGCGGACGAGCCGCAGTTGTCCGTGAAGAACCCCTGGCCCGCGGTGCCGCTGAACTTGGGATGCAGCCCGGAGGACCGCGGCGTGGACGAATGCAGGGGAGACGGGGGACCGCCGCCCGTGCCACCGCCACCGCCACTGCCGCCGCCGCCGCCGCCGTCGCTGGAGCTGTTGCTGTAGCTGGCCGTGTCGCCGGCCTGCGCGGCCAGCACCGACAACGAGGCCAGCGAGTTGGCCTGCTGGTGGAGCAGCTGCATCGAGCTGCTGGGCGATATGGACAGTTCGTTTATCTGCGAATCCGCGGTGACGTGAGCGCGTCTCGCAGCGTCCCACGGCATCCACTCGTCGTCACTGACTTGGTCCGGGCCGTTGGCGCTGCCACCGCCGGCACCACCCACCCCGCTCCCGCCGCCTGTCATGTTGAGCACGGCCTGCTGGGCCAACTTGAACTTGCGGTACGCTATTTCGCTGTCCTTGCGCTCGTGTTTCCGCTTGTGGCTCAACAGCTGTCCGCTGGAATGCAGCACGTAGTTGCAACCGTCCCGCACGCAGTGAATGTGATTGCACACTTGCGAAAACCGGCAATTCGAAAAGCCGCACGGGTCCGGTTTCATGAATTTCTTGAACCCGTCCCTCGCCAACTGTTCGTCCTTGATGTGATATGTTTTGTGTTTTTCTGGGGCGAAAAAAAAAAAATTAAATTAAAAATAATGATATAAGTGACACCGAATTTACATTTTTGGCAAGCTAATGTAATATTGTATGAATATTATACAAAGTTTCACAGCTTTATTTTCTGAGAGAGGAGGAGGGGAGAAAGGAATTTGTTCCTTTTCACTCACCCATGTCGGCTTTGTTTTTGAACGTAAATTGACAGTGATCACGTCTGCAGTGGAAATGAGTGGTCCTTTGGCCGTAGAACGCGCAATACGGCGTCCGGCATTCTTCCGTGGCCCTAAGTCGTTGGAATCCTTCTTGAATTATGGCCGAATCTTTCCGGTGATAATTTGCGTGCATTTGCACGTCGGACGTACTTATGTACACTTTATCACAAGTGCCCTAATAATAATAATAATAATAATAATTATATAAATAATGCAAAAAAAAAAAAAACCCAAGTCTCAATTTAGGATTCGATTATTCTGCATTTTGCAAATTGTAATTTTATTCTTGACTTAAAAACAGGTATACTTTGTTTACGAATGATATTAATATTTTTCTTTGTGCGCATACCTGAATGCAGTGATAATGCGTTTGTTTGCGATTGTGACTACATCCCTGGTATCGGTCGGAACAATCGTCACTGGGTGAGTACCTCATGAAACCGTGTTGCAAGCTCTCGTCCCTTTTTTTGTGCCACTTGAAGTGTCTAATCATTTCTTCTTTCTTCACGAACACTCTCGAGTTGCAATCAAGACAATGGAAGTGCTCTCTGAAAATAAATGTACAATTATTATTATCATTACACATGGTACCGTGCCACAGTGCAGACGAGTCGTTGTTCCTTGTCATCCCCCCAACGTACCTGTAGTTTAGGTCCCGGCACCGGGGCGATCCGCATTCTTGACAGCTGCTGAACCGCCTTACGTAACGCGAGTAATCGCCACTGGTCGGGGTCGAACACCCGCTACCGCTGCCGCCTCCCGTAGGGGTCCCTTGCAAGACCATTGTCACATTGTTGAGGGCGGAAGCGATCGAAGACGGGGTAGTTTGAGATTCGGATCTGACAGTAGTCAATGCCAATGGACTCAGAGACCGATTCGATATTCCGTTATCTGTAAAATATAAAATTGAAAAATAAAGTATACAATATATAAAGAACAAAACAGAATACAACACATAATACATTATTATATATGTATTAAAACACGCGCGACTTATAAGTCATCTTTGGCCGGGTGTCGGGTTACCCGTTCGGTTCTCAGCGAGGCCATGAGAAAAACGAGCAATTTTTTCTAATCCTCTAAAGAATCCGTATATTGCGAAAACAAAACAATAACGACAATACGAGAAGCCACCGGATAGGGTTAAATCATTGTGTTCCCGGGTAACCTGAGCTGTCCGTGTCACCTTATTTTACCCCGAAAAAAAAAATAGCGTGTCCCTTTCTTTGTACGCGTGTAATACGAAAATATAATAACAGTACATAATATAAAGTTGCAGAATGGGTTTTTTGTGTAAAAAAAAATAATATATATAAGGTGGCAGACGTAACCCGATGCTGGGCGAAAGGGGTGACACACGCAACGAAAGACCGGACTGTTTTCCCATAATTACGTAGAATCGCAGTGGTCCAGGTGCATATAGAAATGCAATAATAAATCCTTCGCGAGACCAACCCTTTCGACAAAAAAAAAGGTCCCCGTCTTTTTGTAAAAAAAAAAAAAACGAGCGAAACACAATGAAACATGTGATGTTTAAAAAGGGAAATTTATCAAAAAGGGAATCGCTGTATACATTGTATTATATTTTTAAAGGAGTTTACTGTCGGTTTCGTAAGATTATTATTCTTTTTCATTGCGTGACATTTTTCTCTCTCTCTTTCTCTTTCTCTCTCTCACATTTTTCTTTCTTTCTATGCGTACTGTTCGAATTCCCATGAACGAAAATTTCAATAAATTTCATTTGACGACGCGTCGACGCAACTCTAATCGACGACTGTCATCATGTCGTACATATTATATTAAAATATTATAAAATATTATGTTTGGGAGTTAGCCACCGCCGCGGCGGGAGTACATGTTATTATGCATTATTCGTGCGATCGAATAAATTAAATGGCAGCTTTTACGTACCGATTTAATAAAACGACTCAATCATGAAAACAAAAACAAAAAAGTAATTAAGATCCGTACGCTTGATTTTTTACCGCCTTGTTACATACTGCTACGCGGTCGGCCCGTGGATCGCGTTATGAGTGTGGCGACGTCAAGGAAATCACGTGGGACAACACACACTCAACTAGACCAAACCCTAAGACTGTAAACGCGTATATTATAATATAATATATATATATTATATAAAAGCATTATTATGTTCTGCTGCCGCATTTGCAAGTCATTCATTATACGTCTCGTGCACCGCCCTTGACATGGATAGTTTTATGAGAAAAAAAAAAAAAAAACCGGCAATCTAATGTATATTTGTACGCGCGTATACCCACTTTTGAATCAGAAATATTCTATATTAGTATTTTGGAGAGGAAAAATATTACGAGATAAACAAAAAATAAACTTTACAACAAAACCAGACCAGGCGAACAAAAAACAGTACATGAACATACAATATATAACTATATACATTTATATATGGTAGTCCAAGGATTTTCCACCGCCTGATATCGAGATAAAGTTTATTTTTTAATTTTTATTGCGAACTCATGCCCCGTGTATTAATGAAGAATTGAAATTTATATATAAACGCATCCAGCTAAGAAATATTTCGTTATCGCCATGTCTCAACGTCTCCGATTGAAAGTTTACAATCCCCGTCCTTTTCCCCTTGCTATTTTATATCGCCCCCTCACCCCTTTGCAGTTGCCATATTGTGTGCGAAATCGAAAACTTATCAGATTTAGTATAAACATGTTTGGGTCGTCGTATCTGCTTTAGCAAGACACACGGCTCAAATTAAAAATAAACTAAAGAATGTTATAATGAACATAGTTTTATTGTTCTAATGAAAACTATTGATCTTCTGGTAAACCTGCAGGTATTTTTATTTTTTATTTATTTATTTTTTATTATTACATTATTGAACTTTAAACTTTTTAGCCATTGTTCGAGTACCCATTGTACGACTGCAAAATAAAAAGAAAAAAGTTTAAACGCACAGGCCTCGTAGACATTTCACAAAAACTCAATCGCCATGGTAACCGATTATTGTTGATATTATTGGAAATTCTTTCTTCTTATATATATATTTTTTCATTTTATTTTTCTTTATTTTTCCTCTTTTTCTCGATTTCTGAACATTTTCCGTCTTATACATTTATATATATACTTATATACGTCATTCCACCCCGCCACGACTTTAAAATTGATTATCCAGCGAGTTCGTCTTTCCACCTATAAGCCGATTCAATACAAATCGGTTTAGTTTCGAGCCGTGTATACGTATATAGTGTATACGTACACATTTTTACTGGGCGTAAAAAACAAAACGCCGTCGTTTTCACGAATGGAAAAAAAATGGCGAAAATTCCCGGTAACCTTTATCGAAAATCTATCGCGTCCGGCTCGCACACCACACACGAGTTATGTTATATTATCACATAGGGGTTTGTCAGAGGTGTCGCGTCGTTGTCGTATATACGTACGAATAAGGGAAATGCGATATTTGCAAGCGTGACGGGCTGACCTACGATCTATATTATCCGACTATGAGATATACGCACAATTTTCTACAAACGAGTATTGCTGTGCTATTGTTAAACGTTTTTCGACTTGGCGCATGTCCTTAACCGCATCATAAATATATCAATTTGCTTTGCAGATCGCGTGCTTATTTTTATTATATTTTTGTTTCCCGCGGTCGTCACCCTTTACAGCCCTGACGGTGGCATACCCCGACCGAATCGCGCTCGCGCTTGCCATCATCGCACTATTTCGCCGCCGTTGTCGCACGACGTTCTTTAAAACTGCACACACACACACACAATGTTGAAAATATTTTGCCGTATCGTTTTTCCCGTGGGCGTAGTGAAAATTACCCCGGCGCACAAATCCATTTAGTATCGGTGTCACCTGCGAAACACACACACACGCACACACGTACATTATATATACATATACGCGTGTATGAATATGGGAAAGGAAAAAATAAAAATAAATACATATATTTTGTCTCATAATTCATCGGATACGCGTTTTGAAAGGGACGGTTTGACAAAAAAAAAAAAAAAAAGAAACGTATAAAAATATATAAATGTATATATATATAAAAAAAAAAAAAAAATGAAATGCCATTTTTACCACCGCCGAGTATACGGATTTCACGGGTTTAACACCATGTTTGGTATTTTTTTTTTTCAGTCCTTTTTACAGAAAATTTAAAAATGATGATGAAAAGACACGATAATGGTATTTGAATTGTACCTACTGCGCGCAACGTGTCTTAAAGACTCATATATGAGGTCATGACGAAGCATAAACCGAGACGCTTATAGAGGTGTGGGCACGACTCCTCCGTGCGCGTGGAACTGCTGCAGTCGCGGCAGCCGGACGGTGCGGGGGGATTTAGTGGGGGGGGGGAGGGAGAAGAAGAGAAGATGAAAAAGAAATCGTTTTATTTTATTATTATGATTTTACCTTTTTTTTTTTTTCTTTTCTGTACATACGATGTATTTTTTACCGGCATTATATTATTATACATACGTACGTTGCGTATGGCATTGTACAACCCGTTAAAAAAAGAACATGTGGGTAAAATAAATATTAACAGAAAAATATCTATACATGCGGCCGACACCGGTGGTATTTCGTTGCGGCCGTTCGTGTCTCTGCAGTGAAATCTGTGATATTTTTTCGTCGTGATTAATGGGCCCCCGTTATCTATTCAACGCCGCATGCAGAAATAACGAGGAAAAACTCGTCGTGTATTAGGTTTTTTTTGTTTTCTTTCGTATTCCTCGTTCGACTTTTGCCTGCACCTTGACGACTTCACACGGCGAGTGCAACGTACTTTCGTACTATTTTTCGTTTCGTGTATCGGAAAGTGTTGTAATTCGTGTACACCGATTTTGTATGATATTGAAATAATATGTTATTAGATTATTTTTAATTCATTTTAATTTTTTCTGTGTGTGTGTGGGTATGTGTATCTCACGCAAGATGATCAGATTACAAAACCTATCCAAATCGTAGCACGCCGCCGCAGTCGTACGATACCGTGGTTCTCTTTCTCTTCCCGTTTTCGTCGGTTTTTCTCGTGTGCGGTTTTATATTTACGATCCGACCCCGCGTCACGGTCTACGGCCCAGAAGTACGATTAAGCAAAAAAACGAGAGAAAAATCTAATAAACCAACAATAGGAGTGAATACAATATTGTGCAATTCGATCGTCGTCGCATGATCCGGATCCGAACAGATATATAGTTTTACTATACGCATGTACCCACCATTGTCACCGCCATGATTATTGTACATAATAAATGTAAATGATATTATATATTATTATTATTATTATTATATCGTTTCGCAACGTTATTTTTTCTTTTTAATACGTATAATATAATATAAAATCGCAAAATACGTAAACAAACGGTGTGTCGAAATTCAGAAACGTTGCCAAGGCCCGTCGCGACGGGAGAGAAGTTTATGTATCATTTTATAATAAATTTGGTACGTTTGTCCGTGCGTGTACCTGAAAAACGTATACGCGTAAATGTATTATTATTGTATCGTTTCAATAAAATAGAAATAATAAATAAGAACACATACGCAATAACGCGGCTGTTGTACGACGATGGTGGACCGTGCAGTTTTGTCTGCCAATATTTTTCAATCCACATTGATTCGATATAACGATTGAAAACATACTCACACGCCCGAGCCATCGCAATCGCGTACACGCATCATAACATAATATTATAAAGTATTGATTGTAGCGAGCGTATGATATGGCGTTTGGTTTATTTGACGGATATTATAAAAAATACCACTGAGTGTCTTTTTTAATTAGGTTTGTTTGTGTTAACACGTATTTCTTCTCCTCTTCTCCTCTTGCTCGCAGGTAGCAAAGAAGTTTTAAATATATATATATATATATATATATATATAATTTAATATAATATACCCTGTGGCGCTAGCGCCGGTAACTGTACGACCAGTATAAACATTAGATTTTATTACGAGTTGTATTTTATCTCGTCGTAGGAATACACACACACACACACACACACACACACATAATATATTATTATTACCTATATAATATAATATAATACGTAGTTATTCGTTTAAAAAACGAATGACAAATTATTATTGTTATTAGGAAGGTTTTTCACTAACACAAGGTACGCGATTCTATATTATATTGTATAATACACACGTACGAGTATAAAGGAATCGAAACGCGCGTAGGATTATAGTATTTTCCAGAATTTGTATTAACATAAAATCGCGGTCGGGAGTATATTTTTACGTTCGAAAAGAGCAAATTAATATTCATATGGCCATCGCTTATTTTCACGAGATTTTTGTCGGACGGGGTCGCGTCGACCGGAGAACGCGCGGGCGCGTTTTTCACACCGCACGAAATTAACCCGTGACCAGAGAAACCGGATTCCGTGCCGTGGCGAACGATGCGCGCAGCACACGCGGTGGTGTGACCCCTTTGCGGAAATAATTCCCGAAAAAACAGCCACCCCTGGTAGTGGCGCGCGAAATTTTTAATCCCGTATCCGATTTCTGTTTACGTAACCGCGCGGGGCCAGGCAGTCGTTTCGCGTATTGTAACAGTTTTTTAATTTCTTTCATCGCCCGTCGCGGCACATTATGCGTTTTATGCACGTATATTATATATTTTGGTATAGGTGTACGCATGCGCGCGAACAACGCGTCATTGCGGGCATAACAGCAGACGACGACAAAACGGTCGCTGTGTCCTTATGTGTAGGTACTGCTAATCCTTTCCTTGAATGAAAAAAAAAATAAATAAAAAATAAATAACACGCTTAAACGTGAGCCGTACCGTAAGGCGTCCGGGGGGTGGATGGTGGTCGGGAGAGAAGGGCGCGGGGAGCCCGAGGCGGCTGATGCGCTGCAGGGTCGTCGACGAAACGAGGGACCAGTTTTTTTGTGTTCGTTTCGTTTCTTTTTATAAAAAAACCGACCCTCCGATGTGCGCGCGTACATGGTTAAATAATATAAAAATCACTCTTCATAATGTTCGTTCGTATAACCCTTTTTTTTTTCATTTTTTTTTTTTTTTTTTTACGTTTTCTCCTAGATATGGGGCAAAAAACGCGTGTGTGTATATACCGGAATACAATATTTTTGAAGGGGTTGCAAACTGCACCTGGACCCGAAAATATCGTGTACCGTATTTATATATATGTACGCTTGCACGTTGAGCTTTCTTTTCCGTCGCCCCTGCACCCGGCAATGATTACACGATATTTTTACTATATATATACTATATAAATGTATTATACTCCCACGTGACGCGGAAATAAAAAAACGCGCGCGCGCGCATAACGGGCGTTTAGAATAACGGTCAAGTAGATAAAATCGTATTGAGTCGTGTGTAGCTTCCTTTGGACTTTGGAGTATACACTACGGTCTTTGCCAATGGTCCCGCCGTAATAACCAGAAACGGTGAAATCATCTGAAGTAGGCCTAATGGTGATGTCTCTATAGGAATTTATGACTCTGGGTAAACAAACATATTAAGCAGAGACCACGTCGAATCTTTATTAAAAACAATTATTGTTATTTATTCAAAAATAATTTTGAACGCTAACGGTTGTGTACAGTATTCTACAATTTTATAATTGCAAATCGTTCATCAATAGTGTATTAATGAGCTATAATTTACATCTAATGATCTTTTTAATATGACACTGATAAACTATATATAACAGAGTGCATTAAATACTACTTGTGTGTTTTTAAAATACAAAATTTTAATTTTGAGAGGTCAAAATTTGGCTTAGAGGCCAATTATTCAATAATTCATAGGAGCACGGTTGGGGATTTTCGAATACGGTATTGGGCAGCCCCCGCTCCAGCACCGTTTCGCTAACTCATTAGACTTGTCGAGCACGTAGGGATTATTTTTTCGATAATTATTTAATATATTATCATCATTATTATTATTACTGCTATTGATGTACGAAATATTTAATATAATACTTTGCGTCCGAAACAAAGGAATCCGCGAGCGTACGAGTTTGTGTATTCATCGTACGCCGTGGTTAGAATGCAGAAAATAATATTGCGCACCCGTGTCAACACCGTATACGAGAGAACGACAATATATTCAATTCTACGCACACGCGACCGCCGCCGACGCCTACAGTTGAGTTCGTAAATATTCGTCGTGATTTTTTAAAAAAAATATGGCGACCCAGGCGGTAAATAGGTCGTGTATTATATGCGCACAGATTTTATAGGGTCGCGCGCGTCTACTGCTGCACGGGGGGTAGAGGCTATTTACAATGTCTACACCAGAGGTTCCCAATCAGAGTGATGTGAAATCAGTTGAAACGTCATAATATTTATTGAATTCACTTAATTCACAACACGTGTAATTAATTTTTTTACAAAAATAAAACAGTACGTTCGATTATGTTTAGCCATAGAAAATCTAAGATACAAAAAAATAATAATTTGGTACCTGTAGACTAGTTCCAGAATTTTGGAAAACACTCAGAGTCGAAAAAGATCGAGAACGGAATCTCGTAGCGCAGAGAAATGAGTGAATAAAATGAGACGTGCAACTGTGCGAAACGAACAATATTTTTAAATTAATAAAAGGTTGAAATGTCAATCGCTCGAGTCGCATTGCAGCAACCTCTCCCAGACCGTGACATTTTCTGTACTTGTCGTCGTTATAAATTATTAATGAGTGATAAATGTCTGATATCGGAACAACAACAACAACATAAAAAAAAAAAAATAAAATAAATGCAAAAAACAAAACGTATACATAAATGAAAATATTTTGGACAATAATATCTGAGTCGGTAGTTATGAATGTATACATCGGTAGAATTTGGAATGGAAATGAAATAATAACTGTGCGATAGGTAACTGTATTTTTTTCAATTCTTTCTCACTTAAACTGTTGTATTGCCGTATAAGCGTTTGAAACACCAACCTGCGTATTAAGGTGTCGTTCATAGGCGTTTCATTTGTTTTTAAATAATAATAATTATTATTATTACTATAATAACTGTGATCGCATCAACCTATATTCGTCGCAGTAGTTTACATTTACTATATGCATTAAACAAGAAAAGTACACATTTAACCCCTTGCTCTTTCACCACCTCAGCGACTATGGGTAAATTCGTTTACGGGAAACGGATGTGTCAAGAGTGATAATTTGCATTTTGGATAAGTACGTTAGAATGTATACGCTTATGAATATACGACCTTATACCTATATATATATATATATATATATATATGTATATATAATATAATACACGTGTAAGCTGGAAATGTATTTCGACGTGTAAATAATCGAAATATGACATTTTACGTTTTACATAATTTTGCATAAGTAATTCAAAAACTTCTTGTGTACGTGTTCCCATATATAATCTAATATAATAAAATATACACATACTAAATACACGTATGATATATATGGTGCGTATACATAATAATAATATACATTTTTAACGAAATATTTATGACTGTTGAAAAATAAAACGTTAGTGTGTGTATAAAAAAAAAAAAATAAAATAAAAATATTAAAACTATAAGAAAAAAAAAAAAAATGATGACGACGAAGCGTTTTCGAAAACCAAATGCGCCGTACAAAGATCTCGGTGCTCACTATATAATACTGTTATATTGTTCTCGAATTTTCAGAGAAATCGACTTATTGTTATTATTGTTTTTTGTCCTCTCGTTCGTGGATTTTACGTTAAATTGTTAATCGACGATTTCAAAACATGCATTATCGTTATTATTATGACTGATTCGGATAAGAATAATGAAAAAAAACGGCACGTGAAATCTAAGCTCCCAGAAATAATCATTATTCTGCAGTTACCTCCTCGATGTTATACTGCACTACGTCAGCAATACGTAATAATAATTTGTATTTTAATATCTCAAATTGTGTTAAAATATTGAAAGAGAATTATTTTAATTTTCTCGGTTGAAATAACACACGAATCGAACGTAGTTTGCTGTGTATAATATATTATAAATTATTCGTTTTTATTGACTTTCAGGCGCGAAAATACTAGATCTCGTGTGACACTACGATCTGTTTTTCACGTTGATAAAAATGACAATTGATACAAAAAAAAAAAAATCCGGAGAAGACCGACGCACGGAAATAATGGAGGAGAAAAATATTATTATTATTAGTAATATTATAAACAACAACGAACGGAACAAATGCGCGTGCGGGGTGATAAATGAAGTACATAATTCTAAAGGATCAGCCTTGAACTGCCCGCACATTATTATTATTATCTCGTGTGCAGCAGCAGGGGACGTCAATTGAAAAATCATTATACGAGATTATTGGGCAATATATCTCATCGCGTCAGTCTTGACACGTGGTGGTGGTACGTGGTTTTTTCGTACTTACATATTTTGTCGTGTGGCAAATTTCAAAAAAAACTACAATTTTATTTGTTTTATTTTTTATTTTTTATTTTTTAACACATACGTGCGTTGTATACACACACGTAAACCCATTCGCGCGGGCACACGGGTGTACATTATTATTATCATCGCATATGCATACATTTTCTCTTTTACGATCGAAACAAGATCGAAATCACCGGCGGTGGCCCGGCAACGGCGTTTTTTTTTCCCTCTTAATAGTATTTCATCGGTGTGTTTTTTAATAGTATTTAATTAACAAGTGGCCGCGAACGGTCTTTTTGTACTGCCCACGCATCGCCTCGGGTTTTTCACGAATTCCTTATGGATGGGTGAAAGCCATTACCGCGTGTGTTTGTGCGGTGCGCGAGTACGACGTATTATTTTTTTATTCTATACCACAATATGGTTTGTACCTGGGTTCGTGTATGGGTTATTTCATTTTTTTTACTGTTTTTTTTTTTTTTTTTTTTTTCTAAGGGAAAAATGAGCTTGTGAGTAAAACGCGCGTTTATCGAGAAACGAACATATTATTGCGTATATTTACTTTACAATTTGATTATCTATTGTCGAACTCCGAGAGGGAAAACGGTAAAAATAATCGATATTCATGTACATTTATTGAAACTGCCGCAGAAGAAGTCAGAAGAACTCGGCGCAAAGTTCCAGAATTGAAAAATTGATTTCTCTTCGACTTGCATTATATGTTTTTCATACATATTAGATTTTTTCCGAGAAAACAAAACTCTAATGTTAATTCGATTTAACGGAAATATTACAATACGATTTTGTATTGGATGTTCACGTATTATACTTATGCATATTATTGTATATATATGTACGATGAAAAAATTATTACTTGAAATGAAAAAAAAAAAATAAAAAGAGAGAAAAGAAACCGCAGGAGTTTGGTTCTCGCTTCACTCATCTCGGTTACTATACAAGTCAGTGTTTTATTGTTATTTCAAACATGTAATAATAAATCGTTGTTATCGAAAACAATTCTACAAGGAGAGCACGGTTTATTAAAGAGTAAATGTATAGAACGTTTTCCAAATTTGAAATGCTTTAAATATTCGTGAAAGATGTTTGTGATTTCCAGCAAAGTTTGAAAATATTATGTTCGAATTAAAACGCTAAATTACAAATTTAGTCGTAATAAATATTTTAATATGGCCGTTATTCATGAAATTAATGCACTTTACCATTGTTTAAACATAAAACGTTCATAAAAATTTGAATAACGATTTTTAAATGTTTTTTTTTTTTTAAGTTTAACTAGAACAACACATGATTAACCTTGTTGAGTTGCATTACATTTTCGTTTCTTATGTAATCGAAATTTAAATTGCAAATTTTAGGAAATTAAAACAACAATGTTCAAAATTTCTATGTAGAGCTCAAAAGCAATAAATTGTTTTGGAAAATATGCTATATCAATAAAATATACTAAAAAAAAAAAAGAAATATTCAGAGAAAATTTCAAATCTCTGAGATTATTAAAAAGTTTAATAATATAATGTAAAAAGTTTTCCACTCTGGTGGGAATTGAACTCGGGTCTCCCATTGGATTTCTCGTAAGTTTGTGTTCTTATTATATATATTTTCCCAATTTCTAGAAAACTTCTGAGGAATTCCAAAATTATCCTTTTTCTAAAGTGCCATCTATGTTCAATTTTCGAGGCAAAGTGAAAAATTCTTCTACCCGAAAAACTGGATCGCAATAGAATCTCGTTGAAGAACTACTTTTAAAATAATCTAAAAACATAATAAAGTAGATTATTTGGTCTGTTTCATTACTTATGGGACATAGACATACTAAATGAACTATTTTTGCGCCCTGCGAATGTTATAACTAATATATCTTTGCCAATTATTGTGTATAAATTCACTTGTCAAGAGGATATTCTGTAATCCTGTCATTTTTTTTCGTTTATTATTTTATAATGTGGAACGTTTAACTTCATATACAGTGGTTTTTTGTTGAGTAATCGACAAATTAATAAATGATGGCCGATGATCGTCGATCAATCAAGAACCAATTCCTTAAAATCGAAGAATTTTTGAAAAACTTGGTACAGACCTCCGATGCATTGGACTGTGAAGCCGGATCACTTGGCAAACAATTATCAAAGATTAATTCGAAGAAGAACACTTCCTTGTGGAAGCTCATCTCAAACATCTTAATAAGTTTAAACATTTACTGCAAAATTGTTCGTCAAAAAGGGCATTGGAAATAGAAGGGAAAATTGTGAATGAAAACGCAGACAGAATGTGGAAATATTTCAACAAGAAGAATTTGAAATTGGATGAAGAGATCGGTCAAGAAGAAACTAAATTGGTCAAACAACAGGAGGAAATGGACAAAGAGCACAAGAAAGAATGCAGTCAATACAAAAAGTCAATTGAAAAATTAAATGAAGATAATGAAAAAATTAAAAAAATGATGGTTTTATTTAGTGAGCTTCAAAAAGAACAATAATTATTGTAATTTATATTAAAAAGGCTTTTAAACTATTTTTTAAACTATTAGTTTTTTTTATTTTTAGAACTATAGTCAATAATTAGTCCAATGGAATATAAAATCAAATCTACCAATCATCGTTATTAGATTTAATATTTAATGGCGTACTACTGTCAAGTATCGAATTATGAATAAATGAATACATTTTCAGTGAGCTGTACACGAATATTGTTCGAGTATTATAAAACATTAATCGTGTTGACAGAGAAAAAAAAGGATTAAAATTAAAATAATAAAAGAAACACGAACATAATTATTATTATACTCGTATGGAATAATTTTTCAATTTCATTGGCGTCATTCTGACGTAGACGACAAATATTTACACTTTATTAATAGCGGATTATCGAATAATAATAATTATTTTAATTATTTTAATGTTGAGTAAACGGTTTTTGTGTACACACGAAACTCTAATTAGCAGTTTTAATCACATATGTGCTTTTCATAGAATATATTATTATATGCATTATGTTAAGAAAAAATTTGCGTGAAAACGCGTTTCGATTATGGTGTGTCTATTTAGGTGTTATGATATTATGTGTAACGCACTGAAATTCGTTCAACAAAGGGCCCGCACACACACACACACACACACACACACACACACACACACACACACACATATACACTCTCAAGCGTGTGCACACCTGAAACGGTATCATAAAATATATTTATAAAAAAAAAAAAGAAAAAAAACATCAAGGGCATTACCGACGAATTCATAAATACTTAATTACTAGAGGACAATAAAAAAACAGACAAACGTTGTGTTTCCGACGTTATTATAGCAAACAATGATAATTAACATTATAACCCGGGTGGCGAACGAGGCGAATTAACACATGTCGGTTTTATATAAATATATACATAAAGGGAATAATAACAATAATAGTCGTCCAAAGACACTACAGTATAACGTACAACACCCAGGAATGGATGTACAACGCGTTTATGAAATATATCATTATTGGGTACGTGTATAGGTCGAACATGGGACTTGGAGAAAAACGATACGAATTATAACAACCGGATATTATTACATAATATTTTTTATGCTGTATAGTATAATAGGTATTGAGTACCCACCGATACGGTACATCCGTTGGTACGAATGATGTTTTAAGGTGACGGCAATGCCAAAAATGTCAATGGGAAATATCGTTATGCGAGTAAAACGGTTTATGCGCGTGAGAGCAATTTATTTATGCTAATAAACGAGCGTGTACTTATATATTATTTTTTTATATCCGTAAGTAGTATAATAATATACGCGAATCGATTATAGGTGAATAGACTGCAGCACAGACGGGAACCAGTACACCTGATTAAATATGTGTTATAAATTATAATTATTATACATATATAATATATACACCACCGCTTCGCCGAGAATTGAGACATTTTCCGAGTATACACATTAAATGTAATATTATAACATTATAATAATAATAATAATATAGCTCGCTAGGTATACCGCAGTCGTGGGACTCGGGCAGTCATCGTCGTCGCGGTTTCCGTATTCCGGTTCCGACGATCGAGGTGGTATAATATGTTTAACGATTTACACATGTATTTTAAAACCGTTAAAAATAATCGTAATGATTGAATCGTTCGAGTAGAAAGTAGAAAATTATTTGGGAGAAAAGAAAAACACTGTGTCAGAATATTTGGCTTGGTGGCGACTATAATATCAACTTGTCTGTTAATAATAATCCACTATCGTCTAACGGTGTCCCGAAATATTCGTTTAAATTTACGAATAATTAACATCAATCGGTTAGTTGTTTTTTCTCGGCTGCCGTTTTTGTACACTTAGATTTGCTTCTTGGCGAAAATTCGACACGGCCAACGGTTCTCCGACGCTTTAAATTACACTATGTAGTAGCATCAATTCTATCAATAAGACTTTCAACGCGCGCGCTCATGTTGTGAAAAATGAATTATCATGACGACTCGTATGTGATTACTTATTAATTATTATAGTAATGACTTACGGCTTCGAGTCACAATTGATATTGAGCGGAGCGTACATTATTCAGTTACGTTACTGCAGTTTACCCGAAAACGTGCATAATTTTGTTCGGTTTCCTGTAAAATAGTAAAAATCGTCATCCACCTATCCCCCTTCCTTCTTTCACGGCGAAACGGTAAAATAAAATAATTATTTTACTATCTATTGTATTACGAATGTTTGTTGCTGTCGTCATCGTCATTTATTCTTAATGGTATCCGAAAAATCTGACCCGAATCGTTTCCTCGGAAGCGCGTTTGTAGCATATTAACCGAGTGATTAAAAATCCACCGTTCGTCTCTGGCGCGCGCTCACGCCGGCCACCTATATGCATGAGTATATACATATATTTATGTGCCTTATACGCGCATTATTATTTTTAGCCGATAACAATTAGCGACATTTTACGATGTACTCATTGCCGGCCGAGTACGTGCCGACCGGTACTATGTGACGGCGGCGCGAAGAATGCGTTTTTCTTCTCTGCGCACATTTTTATATTTTTATTTTTTTCGTTTTATTATTCTTTCGGGTTCTTAACGTAATAATATAATATTTATTATTATATTATTATTATTATTATTTACAAACCGGGCGCCCGTCGCCACACGTTGTACGTGCGAAAAAATATAATAACGTGACATTTTTTCAATTAACGCGTCGTCCATAATATTATTATAACGTACGATATCTGATCGGTCTTCTGCTGCGGATCTATTATATTACGTTTATTTTTATTGTACGTCCATAATAACAATATAATGAAAAAACAAAAAAATACGCGACGCGGAGACCGGTGATCTACGGGAGCGAGCGCGGAAATCATACCGTTTGTTCTGACGTCAAAGAACTGGTTATCTAATTATACGGGGAAAAAAAAAAAATTAAATTTTTGCTTATATTATACTTATAGTTCATTGAAATTCCAAATTATTGCGCACACACGCCTTGGAGTACTCATAATTAATATGATACGTACACATTTCGGTTTTCGTCGTCTCATACCGTTTTTACAAAACATACATGTCAGCACAGATCCTCGGTCTGCGTGAATTTTTCTTCTGGACGATAATAATAAATTTTATGTAGGACGATGTTGTTTACATGGCGTCGTTCGAACGCGGAACAACAACGGTTTCGTTGGATAAATAATAAATTTACGAAAAAATTTGGAAAAAATTAATTGGGGGGGAATTTGTATTGATCGATAACGGGATCGATTGTTATTTTTCCCAATCGCTGGCGCAGTGAAAACGCGTCAAATAACCCAAACACGTCGTGACGCCGCGATAAATCGTCATTGTATAAAATACTCCTGGTTTTTTCTGCTGTTTTTCATTATTGTCAGAATTTTTTATTATTGTTTTTTTATTTTTTTCCAGAGATCATCACAGTTGCCGCGACTTAAAACAATATTCCAAAAAACGACACACCGCAGTGAATTCATCGTCCCTCGCGTGTGGTTTTACACGGTCACAGATGCCGCGGCGGCGGCGGTGGCGTTTTGAGGGTGAAAGGGCCTCGCGCGAGGTTTACACGTGTTTCGTATACCTAGTTTTTTTTTCCGAAAAAAAAAAACGCAGAAACGACACAAAAACCCCTGTGTTGAATGAGTGACAAGCGTGTCCCTTTTTGTCCCGCGCCCCACCCGTGTCTGTTTACACTTGTTCGATTTTTAATTCACACAAGGCTCTCCCGTAGGATGAAAATATGTAAATGATAGTTTGCGGTAAACTATAATATCACGTGTTTTCGTTGTGCGACGCGTTCTGCGCTCATCGTGTGTGAGTTCGTGCATGTGTAGGTGTGTGTGTGTGTGTGTACAGCGTGTCAGTGTTGTTTACGTGTGTGCGTGCGTGTAGAGCGTATAAATATTTTACGCAGTTTGCGCGCTGCGTTTAAGGAGCGTGTAATTTGTTAGCGCTAACGAACCGCCGCCGTCCGTTGTTTTATATTAGTTTTCTTCAGTTACGAACGATTTAAATTTGTTTCAGAAATCATTATTGATAAAAGTATTGTTGTAAACAAGTTTTATTTTAACGTTTGCAAAGGGTTGCGAAATAATATTTCAGAATATTTCTTTTGTCTTGGCTGACGACAACGTATTTTTACTACGTAACAGCGAAACACATAAAATCTAAAAATATTGTTATCGAACATTTCATTTGCGAGATTCTTACATTTTTTTGTGTTTATACAATAAAAAAAAAAAAAAAAAAAAACATGACTTTTGTAGAAATATTTGTTAAACAAATTCGTTGCGTGTTTTGTTGTTGAGTGTGTATTTATTATTATTATTATTATTTATTTTTTTGTTCACCAGAAACCACAAGATCTCACGACATTATTGTATTCGTAAAATTATCTATACGAAAAATCGTGACGCACAATTTTAGATTCCTTGACAACAAAATGAACAATTAGTGTTTATTAGTAGCTGCTGTGTCAAGTAAAAAACTCAACTATACTAATGAATTGGATTTTCTGAACATTATTCAAAATAATGACACGGTATGATTTCGCGTTGGATTCTGAAATATATAAACGGATACGAAAGTTGTTATTCATTAGTGCTTTGCGAACATAAATTAACATTATTGACGTTTTTCAAAGCAACTAGATATTACAGTTACAGGATAGTTATAATCGAGAGTAATATTTATCAATGATCGTTTAAACCAAATTGGTGGTGGAATTAACGAGTGAATGGTTTTTTTTTTTTTTTTTGAAATTATAAGGATTTGTATCATATATGTATACTTTGAATGTGTGTTTGTGATCTAGTTAGACCGGGTTCTGATTTGAATAAAATCGGTTTAACCTCAATCACACGGGACCTTAGGGCAACCAGTAAATCGTCCGAAAAGCGGTTCATTAAAACGTGGCATTGTGTTTGATTGCTAAATTGTCGAGTCCCGCATATGCGCGTTAAACTCTTTATTAATACTATTTTTTTTCATCGTCTACGAATTCTTTCTTTTTTTTCCCTCACAATTACCGTTTTCATCTTTTATTATTAATATTATTATTATTATTTTTTTTTCGAGTATATATTCCCCTTCGCCTGCCCAACGGGTTAAGAGGAAACGACGTTGGACGAACAGCAATTGGTCTTTATTACTTTAAACTGGTTCTGTTAATAAATTTAGATTGATACAAATGCCGTATTATAGACTAATGTGTATACGTATAGATATATATTCATATTTCTACATGTATGTACTGTAACGACGACCACGACGGCGATGGCCCGTACAAGAAAATGCAAGCAATTGATGCGTTCCTTACATACCATTGCCGATGCCGTCGAACCATGAAAAAAATAAACCGTTTTGAAATATATTCGCGTACAAATTTTGTAGCAAACACGTCGTCGCGGTCGAGGCGAAAGGGGTTTGTTGCACGTGCAAATATAAATACGAGAAACAACGCGTCCGGGAAAGAAAAGACCGTTGCGCGAATCTCCGGTGAGAATACAATAAAATAGACGTATAGGGGTGGGTTGTACGCGAGGAAAAAACACCCTGAGGGTAAGAAAATAATAATAATAAAAAAAAAAAAAGGTTCGAGTAGAGAAAACAATCGACGATTACACGCGTCAGACAAAGGCATCGGGTTACGCGCGCGGTATCGTTTTTCTCTCATTTTTGTGGAAACTTAACCGAGCGCGTTTAAGTACGTTACAGCGATATCGTCCTGTCCCACTTGCTTTGTTGTTATTTATTTTTTCAACGGGGTGATGGCAGAGCGTTTCCCACGTCGGATTATTCCGGCTTGCGCTCCGGACCAATTGCCCGTAATTTTCCGATCCACTACCGTTTCCATCGATAAAACGGAATACCTTGAAAACGATAACCGTTCTACTGATGATAAAAGTAGTAGTTATAATATTATAATATAGTTATAACTGTAATCAAAACGACTAAATGGTGATTGTACCCACTCCCATGTGGCAATTGGAGAAATATAAGAAACTTCAGACGATGATTCCAACTTTAAATGCAATAACAATTTTCCTGTACCAGTCCCAAATCCGATTTTCAGCAGTATTGTAGGAATATTTATTTTTAGTTTACCCGGTAAATCGCAATTTTTAACTGAATACACTATTGAAAAGTTTATTGAAATTCTGTTTCAAGTAACTTAGAAACATAAAAAATTATTTTGAGTTCGCTCAATATTCGTGACAATAAAAATAAAATTACAGATTTTTGGATACATTTGATATATATTTTTCCACGGTTTAAGAAGACGGGTTTATATGAAATTGTTGTTATATTTAAACTTTGAAAGGTTAAAACACCTCTTTCACTATGTACAATAAGTATATTAAAACATTATATTATGTACATGGTGCTCGAAGTCGAATACAATCGCGAAATTTGTTTTAATTGTTATGAGATCATCGATCATTTGTCGATCGATCGGTTTGGGTTTTTTCACCCCCGTCCTTGTAATGATATGTAGCGCATATTATGGTATCGATATTATTACGTTACTTTTGGCCGTCACCGCTGTGAATAACTAAAAATCCATTCGTCCGCCAAGGTTTAAAATAAAAAAATGCGCTCTCGTAAAATCGGGCGAGCGTCAAAAGTACCGTAATACATATACCCGGCGGCGATCGTTCACAAAGTGGATTCCTCGGGGGTTCAACGATCTTTTGCGGGATTTATTTTTGAATAAAAGGGCAAAAAGGGGGACGCGCGCGGTCATCCGGTATTCGACCTTGGCGTGCGTGGCCAGCGGTTGCAGCGGTTGCGCGCATCACGGTGCATTTTCCGCATTGTTCGGAAAACGCGACATTTGCAGCGTTCAAGTGGACGACGAAAGGCTTTTGGCCGGCGGCTTGACACAAATACCGATCGAACAGTACGAGATCATTAAAAAAGAAAAAAGAAAAAAAAACGGTAGGTGATATAAAATAAAAATAAATAGAAAAAAATAAAATAAAAAACGTTTATCGATCATCACCGAAATAGATGAGAGGTGGCGGGGGTTGGGGATAGTCACGTATACTGGCACCGTGGTATCGAGGTTATAATGTCGGTAGAATCTAAACACTGTTCTTGTTTTTCGTTGCCAAAAGAAAAAAGTTTAAAAACCCTTCGACAAATCTAAATTTTTTACACAGAACATACCGCACAAACCCTGTTTACGCGCATATTCGCTCTATTCGATTTACACGTGTATAATGTTAATATGTGTTATTTTGAGCATTTTTTTTATTTATGTTCTTCTGATTCCACTGACCTTGGGCATTGGTGTAGGTCGGCGTCGGCACCGTGAGCGGAGCGGTGACTGCTGAATGCGGCGACAGGGTCTGTATGCCCAGTGACGTCATCGCAGCTGTGGTACCGGCCGCATCCCTGCAGTGCGCTGATGGCAGGGGTACGATCACTGACGGTGAGGCGTGCTGCTGCTGTTGCTGTTGTTGCTGATGATGTTGCTGCTGCTGAAAATCATAATGAGAACAATGAAAATTCGTTCGAAATCTCATCATATCACGCATTATTATTATGTATTATTTGTATGTATAATAGACGTCGTTAAAATATAGTCAAATCAAGTATTTTACTGAATGCATGGGCAAATAGTCGAAGAATTTAGTCTATAATAATATGCGGTTTAATTATCCACCAAAGTATTTTGTTAGATAAAATAAACGTCGGGTAATTTAACAAAAGGCCTATATTATCAAGTCATGAAAATTTAGTAAAATACGAGTATTAGAACGTTTTTGAATAATTTTAGAGTTTAAACTATTTTTTTTTTTTTTTTTATTAATTATTATTATTATCGTATTAATTGTTTACTGCTATTCTATACAAAAATTTATGTAATACATTATACAATGTAAAATACACATTTGAAATATTTATAATTTCGTGTCTTATTAGGTACAATTGTTTTGTAACATAAATTATAAATGTGTTGGTAATTAGTAATTACCAATTAGGCAAGGTAGTGCGAGTATAAAAAATGAATAAAAAGTAATATTATAATTACATTTTTTTGTTAGTTTTTAGTGAATACTTATTGTTAACTGCATGTAATTATGTGATGGCATTTGTTAGATCATGATTATAAAAGTATGAATTATAAAAGTATCTGTATAAAAATCAGAATAACAATAAATTATTGATTATAAAATATAGTTTAAACATTAAATTAATATAAAGACGTTTCTATTATTTGTCAGACTTGAAATAGGCATTTAATTAAATGTCTGATTTAATTATATACTTATGGAAGATATAGATATAAATAAATACATACGGACAAAGAATATTATGTTGTCAGTGAATCGTACGGGGTGCAAAGATTTTTCGCGGCGACTTACAGTCCTTACGAACCTATTACACTATTTTATAGGTATACGCAGGTATACAGATTGATCCTGACATGATAATATACTAAATTATGTTTTTATCGTTTGGGGACATCTCGCGTTAGGCTACTGCGCATTTGCTTATTTTATAATCATACAGACAGGTGTCTGCGACGGGTTTTCTTTTTTTATTTATTTGTTATAGTGTTTTTTTTTCTTCTAATTAACTCGAACACATGAATCTATGCCAACATTCGCGTATGCTAAACTTCAATTAATACAGTTCTTTCGTGCTACGTTATATTTAAATCGTTCATTGCAACTACACTGTGTTTTATCGTAACGTATGGGATTCATTCACATCGACGACTATGCACCGATTAAAATATTATATTTTATATTTCGTTTGTGTGTATAATAATTATACCCTGTGTGCGTTTAACAGAGCATCTCAGAGGAGGTGATCATCATAATATACCGCAACTGTGGTTAATTTACGATAGCGGAGTTTTTAATAATAATCCGGTGGGTGTGTAAATATTTCGTCGAAACGGAAGTAACACACCAGAAAGAAGATGGCAAGTATAATAATATAATAATATATTATATTGTTATTAACGTAGTCGCCCGTTATTAACTCGGATGATGACGGTGAGATATAGTATACCGAGTTTTTATGATATACGTATACACGCTCGTCACAGTCATTGCACTACTGTTATCATCGTCATTACAAATTGTTATTAATACACGTAATTGTAATTAGGTATTAAACGGACGCGTGTAATAAATTGTACAGTGTACACAAGTGAGTGTGTACATTGCACATATTATTATTATGATTATTATAACGTCTAGAACGTAAAATATATAAAAAAAAAAAAATGTATCATTCGCTCGTGTCAAAAAGCTCTGTGCCGAGTCATTCTTCGTTAAAAATTAACTTCTATAAACTTAAATTATAATATCTAAATGAGAAATAATTGGACGAAAGTAATGATGTACACACATTATGCATATTATAATATAATATACACGGATAATGTGCAACGTTATGCGAACAACATCTGTATAATACATTGTCGTGTATTATTATTATAATAATGTACACATTATGTGGTGAAGTAGCGGCTTCTTGTGTACACGATACACATACACATACTACATGCGTGTATATTATAATATTT
The DNA here is from genome assembly GCA_025469315.1 of Stegophylla sp. TES_Ste_2020. Taxonomy (NCBI): domain Eukaryota; kingdom Metazoa; phylum Arthropoda; class Insecta; order Hemiptera; family Aphididae; genus Stegophylla; species Stegophylla sp. TES_Ste_2020. The sequence continues at coordinate 76,851 of JAIPRM010000070.1, forward strand.
AAAATAATTTATTATATATTATATTATTGTATGGATGCGGGTATTGTAGAGCGACGAGGCACAGTGGGTATGAGGGTTGACGGGCGGTGCAGTGCGCGTATTGGATTTTTCGCATTTCACTTGGATAAGAATACCGAATAAGAGAATAATAATAATAATATTATTACGAGATTGTGCAATCGTCTTCGTTGTCGTCGTCGTTCTTTTTTTTTTTAACAACAATGGCCGTTCGTGACGTACGGCAGTTACGCGGCTATAACGTGTACCTTTACGCCGCGCCGCCGCCGCTGCACTAGTATTAGTAGTAGTACATAGTTGTGTAGTAGTAGTACACAGCGTGCACCATGGTGCTTGGCGACGACAGAATAACGAAATCATTTGCATACGATTCACACCGGGAGGATGGGCCGTGGTAAAGAGGAGACTTATTTTGCCGGTTAGCCGCCGACGGCGGCGTTCGTAACAATTATTATTGTTATTATAATACATTTTTAATGTACGTATATATGTGTGTTTGTGCGAGTGCACGTTAATATAACATACAAGTCAAAATGCACACCGATCGTATCCGATATTCACACCACGTTTTCAGGGTGAATACTTTTTATGCGTCCAAGTTCACGGGGGTAAAGAGAACATAATAATAGTAAAAAAATCGGTCGGGTCTTTCACCTGGTCGCCACGTTGGTGATAATAATAATAATAATAATAATACTAATGATATTACGAAAAGGGGTTGAATATTATAATGGCCTTTTCTCTCGGCACGACGAGAAGACACCGCGGCTCTCGAAATAATTCCAAATTGTATCCATCCCCCCCGGGAAACGAAAATCTAGACGGTCCATGTGCCACTGCTTCCGTGTACATATATTTTATACATTATATATATGTGTGTTTTATATTTTATTATTGCCTTTAAACTATCGCTCTATAGTGCCTATACCCGAGAACATTTAAAAAAAAAAAACAAGAAACGCGTTCGGAGGTGCAGAAAATACTGGCTGCGCGCGCAGAGTTGTAAAAAAAAAGCAAAATACACATATAATAATAATAATAATAATAAATCCAGTGAACCACGGGGGATTCGATGCGAAGGAATAAATGAAAAAAAAAAAAAAAATTGTATTATTACAATGCGAACTTCTGCAATTTCAAAAAGCGGATGTACTTGAATAATTGCAGATTTAATAAAAGATAGACCGCGCGAGGTTATTATTCTCTCTCGGCGGGTACGTAATATTATAATAATAATATACGCGTATGCTCACGCCACACCACCGCCTCTCCACTGGCGATCGTCCACCGCACCGAGTTTTCGCCGAATTTATTTATGATTTCGCAAACATTATATACTACGCAATCCTCGTCCGCATACGCGCACACGGGGCGGAGGGTGTGTTGCTGATTTGAATTTCCGAACTGAAAACCACGCGGTTAACGAATGTCGCGCACGCCGCCGCGTCTTGTTGTTGTTTTTTTTTTTTTTTGTTCAATTATTTCTCGCCTTTTTATCTTTTTCCTTTTTGCAGTAATACAACAAATGTGTATATACGCGTGTATATAAATATAATATAAGGTCACGTTCATTGTTCACGTAACCAATACGTATTATAATACTTGTGTGTATGTGCGCGCGTGTGTAGATCAAGGATTTTCGCGAAACCCGAATCGCAATTTTTACACGTATTGCGAAAATGTGTGATCTACACGCACGTGCGCGTGTGTGCGCGTCGAAATCCCGAACGCGCTCGCAGTTTAGGAACACGATAATGTCATAAATTGTATAATGATATACGGTATAATATAGTGTATACGCACGCGAATAATAGTTTGACTTTTTGGAACACAACAGCGACTTTCGGAGAACGCACCGAGAATACATTTTTTGTTTTTACTGTTTTTTAATTAAAGAAGAAGAAGAAAAAAAAAATTAAATAAAAACGCATTACAATACCATAAGGGGGGATTGATGACGATCAAATAACTATTGTTTGAGCGGCTGTACCGATCGAAAAATCAGCTGATTCAAACATTATATTTTAGCTGTCAACAAATATTTACCGAGAACAATAATATTAATCACGTGTACGTATGTATATGCAGAACATTAAATAAAATCAGAATCTCTCACACGTTCACCTATATGTATGGAAAAAAAAAAAACATAAATACCATAACATAGATAACTGTTTGTTTTGAATTCGAAATGCGTACACAATAATAAAATAATATTACGATAACGTCTTGGAATATTTTGACATTTTACGCATTTTACGAGAGAATATAAATTTCGTTGTCGAGAGACGCGTTTTCGTCTGCCCACGACTATGAAATTATAATAACACATTATTAACGTGAAAACCATATTTGCGCGTGTTCATCTCGTGCATACACAAAAACGTAAAAAAAGTAGTTCTGTAGCGTGCAGAGCATTTATTTACGTTTAAAATAATACACATAATGAAAAAATTTGATTTGAAAATCGTCAGAATAAATTTTTTTTTTTTAAGTATACATAATATTTTTCATATTTTTGGTATTCTTTAAAAAATAACGAATTTCATACACGTACTTCCGCACTACCGTTGGATTTATATAATAATTATTACATAACGGATTTCAGAAAAGTCACGTGCATATCGCACGAAAAGAAAAATACTCTTTTGATTCTGTTGGAAACAATTGTTAAATGGGATCGTTTGAGGCAATTCACGACTGAGGGGAAGTCGAATCGAAAACAAAAAACAAAGAACGCGCGATGGCGGAACATTGGCGGGTGCGCGTTAGCTGTATTATATATAAATATATAAAGAAGACGTCTCACGAGGATTTAAAAATGTTATTAAGTAACGGGGTAAATGAAGAGGCAGGAATTGTGACCGTTATTTGAGAAAAAAATGTTATCTCCGCGGGACGCACTGCAGTGCATTATAGCACCACCGTACTTACGGTTAAGCGTTAAAAACTGTTATGTCGACAGAATATTCTGTGTTCATTTTGCAGCTTATGTCATTGTATTTGAAAACGAAATTTATTATTTATTTTTTTTAAATTTTTTATATTTTATTTCTATTATTACAATTAAATACCAATTATAATTTTTTATTCATTTTTCGTGGATTTAAGTTTTAACCTTGCTAATAATATGATACAATTTTGTTTAATTTTATGGAATTTTCACCTGCTTATCACTGTGTGCAGCCCGAAATTTAAAAAATTTGGCCAAAACGACAGATATTAGAATATCACTGAAAATACAATGAATGGTGTGATAGGTATGCCACATCGCTTCGGTATGAAATATGCGTACATTTCATTAGCAATGTTCATGATGTTATCACTGCAAAATACTCTTGATAACTCAACACATAGGGAACTAAACAAAAATCCGATTCACCAATGTTTTTGATTCAGTGAGAGTTTGAGTTACCTAGGGAAATGAGAAATATTCAAGACAAAGAGAGTCGACAAATATTATTGCAGAAATTATAAAATAAAAATATTAAGCTTTTTGAAAAGCCCATCTCTCCGATACAGCTCTTTAACATTTTTATTGTTTCCTGGGCAAGTGGCAATTAAATTTTGATAATTTTATGTTGGGAACATTATTATTGGGTTGGTACATTTGTCTAGAAACGTTTTAATTTTACCATTATGTCTTTATTAGAATGACAGTGCTTTCGGATAAAAAATTCGTAGTTAGTCTCTCATCACCCCCAATTTTCGTTTATGGAATGCACCGAAATGAATAACATTTATTTGGATACAATAGGACCAAGCGTTTTATTCGATTTATGGAGTTTCTAGCGAATAATAGAGACATTATTCTGTTATGATACAGCTGTATCCATACCTGCACATATTATTACATTAAACTTATAGCTAAAAACAGTAGCAAAATACAAAAGGCGCTCTTCCCGTTGGACACAACTACACAAGAGTCAGATTATTAATATTTCTATTATAGTTTTGGACGTGGGTTTCGTCGTCGATCGACGCGTTTCGCGTAAATATGAATGTGGTCGCCTTCAACCATTTGCCATTGATCCGAAATACGTCTCAAGTGAAATGTATTTTATTGAGAGCAATCTCGTGTCCGTAAAATTCTATGTATGCTTCAATGTATGAGAAAAAAGTAAATAGGCAGGTCGCAGGTATAGTAAATGCCTAACAACTCTATTTCTATTTGCGGAACGTGTAGTACCATTAACTTTATAACTAAATTTATGACTTGAAACGCTTATAAAATATTTTTTCATTATATATATATATAGGCAGAAGATTGAGTAAAATTTTGATTTTCTAACGCAATTAGAAAAATAAATTAGAAAGTACCTATACGCATACTGACGGACTTCAATGATTTAAGTACTTCGCTGACGGCACAGTCATCCGCGGACCACCAAGTAGATACACATGACAGTGGTCTGATGTTTTGAATAATATAATATATGCCCACTATATTGGCGAAAAATCAGCGGCGGCGGCGGTGGCCGGGTTAAATGTCAATATCTCACGCCAGTCGATCGCCGTGATGTGATGTCTACGCCTCTACGGCATTACTATCATTGTATTTAATTGTATACATATTCATGTTAGACGAGTCGCGGACACGTTAGTGACCGACCGCAGAACGCGCCTTGTAACAAAGGTTACCATGATATTATGAGGTTAGTTGTGCATTATTATACACATTGTGTACTCGTTATGTCACTGATCTTGCGCAGAACAAAAAAATCATTCTAAACGTTTTTCTACACAACTGTAATACAAGTTTTGTTTGTCAAACGAAACTTATTATCGGGAATTATGTGACGTTATTGCATGCACATCATCGGTTTTTGATATTGGTTGGTGAAAATATTATGTAACGTAGGTCATACCTATATAATTTGAGCAATAAAAAGAAGAAGAAAAATTATTTTTATTTCATCAGAACATTATCGAGAGCTTCGGCTTATTGTATTTTTTTCTCTTCTGAATGTAGAAATGTAATCAGCGCCTACTGAACAATTCGCTTCTGAATTCTGTACGTACGTTTTCTCGACAATACGTTATACGTCACACGTTCATGCGCGTAGATCGCGTATATCGATATAACCACAATTTATCGTCATGTGCGGTTTGGGATCGGTAATTGATTACAATATATTGTGTCAATTCATAATAAAGTTTATTTCCCGTTATCCGTGTGTTGTCCACTTTTCGCTATAAATTTCAATACACAGTAGTCGTCGTCGTACACGTCATATTATAATGCTGCAGCAGTGGACTGAAGTAATAATAAGTTCCCAAATCACATAATCAACAAATGGTTTTGTATTAGTTTCGCTGTATTTATATACAATCGCAGTATATATAAATAATAGTATCGTGGTCGATCTGATTTGCGTGTCTGTTGAATTTTCCGGTATTATATTCATTCAATGTGTGAGACACGACATTAACTCGTTTCCCGAGCTCGTTTTATATTCCTTCGTGTATAATAATAATAAAAAATAATTTATAAATTCTGCCTATATACTATATTTTAAGTAGGAAAAAGTCTGACTACGTGACGTCAGATTTTCACACACATTTCTCTAGTTAATATTATAAATTATAATAGTAATAATAATGAACTGTACGCGCGTTTTCGAAGTGTTTGGATTTTGTGAGTTTCGCGCCACATAATTTTCCGAATTTCATGCGCGGCGGGTCGTATCTACAGCGCGGCGGCGCGATAATGTCTGTTTAAACGGCAGCAAAAGGTATCGCCTACAACAACACCATTACAAGGTATACACACACATACAATATTCGCGTAAAATACGCAAATAAGCAACGCGATAAGCCATTATACGCGAACGGCATATCGCATTGTTTTCGGACGCATAATTTGCCAATTTAAATCATTCGGGGTTTCTAAAGCAGAAAACGTTTAATGTGCCGTTTAAACGATAAACGTACGGAACACGTGTAAAATAGACTTTTTTATTTCCATTACTGTAACACGGTAGTGGAAGACCCGACGCTGTGGTCAACCGACCGGAACGAGCTGTTTGTACACATACATAAAAGCGACCACGTGTATATATATTTCTAATATATGAGTATATAATAATTCGTCCATTATATATAATATATACACTCCATAACGTTGTATCGGACAAAAAAAAAATCGTGATAATTATCTCGTGGTATTAATTAAAAACCTGAATTATACCGAATACTTTAAAATAAAAATACATATGTACAAAACGATTAGCAAGGGTGGGGGGGGGAAATAAAATCATAACGACATTTCAATTTCGATCCGGTTTGGATAGCACAGATATCACACGCGCGATAGCGATCTCAGTATATTTCGTTGTCAAAACAAAACTTTTTTTTCCGTCCCTAGTGTAATCCCTAGTTGTAATCTATACGGATATATAATTATTATTATTATTTATGCGTTTTGTATAATTCTGTGACAGTAAATCACGTATATACGAGTAATCTAAAGTATTCGCGCGTTCGCAGCGAAGTTGATATTATAATAATTATATGAAAAATCACGAAAAAACTTTGGCGCTGTTGTATGCTGGGGTAAAATACGAGTGTTAAACGCGGAAACGGATAAATCGCAGTAAATGTTACGTAAAAAAAAAAAAATAAGTAGATATATTTTTTTCCAGACGTTTGCACATACGTATATTATACGAGGTGTACATGTAGGTTACACACGTATTTTTACATCTCACGTGTTCGGTGTATTCGATCGTAGTGGTCAAGGTGCGTATATGTCGTTTTGCAATAATAAAAATTATAATAATAACAATAATATCGTTCGAATTGCGTTTGAGCAAAATTAGGTAATGCGAATCGCGGCGCAAAAACAAAAATTGTCAATGCAAACGCCCTTCGAAAAGGCTAAAATCTCATTGTCGTTGTTCGGATTGTATTGTGCGTATGGCTTTTTTTTTCATTTTTATTATTATCATTTCGTTTTTTTTTTGCGAGTTCACTTTATACTCTTTTATTATTCCACGCGGCGAATTTTTTTGGCTCACCTCTCATCCGCCGCCGCCTCAGCAATTTAGACCCCGCCCGTGGCCACAGCACCGCGCAACGCCGTCGATTTGCATTATTATTATTCGCGTCCGCGAAAAATTATTCTGAAATAAATTTACGCGCGTCATGACCCTCGCCGTGCACGTTATTTGGGTGCACTCGCGTACACTTACCATTATAATATTATTTAGGTACCGCACTTCGCGCTAGACAATACATAACAATATCAAATATATTATTTGATTTTTGTCGTTGTGCAATATTGACGACGAATACTTTCAAAAACCGAAAAAAAATTCTTAATAGAAGTGTAGAGTTATGACGTGGAGGACGGGAAAGGAAAAGACAAAAAAAAAAAACCTATGCGATGACAAACATTTTCCATTTGTCTACACGTTATTATTATTTATTAGGTGTGTGTGTGTGTGTGTAAATGTATGTATGCACGCGACGACTACGCGAGACGACGACGACGACGACGATATTCGTTTCTGATTATTATTATTATTATTATACGAAACGTGTATTTATTAATACGGCAGTAAAATGTAGTCGACGACAAATATTTATAGGTACGCCATAATAATAATACGTATAATAGAGATTTATATCGCCAAGGTGATTAAGATGCGCGCGCTCGCACGTAGTATACGACGACGACGGACGGACGAAAGTCGTACATTAGCTTACTGCTTACAGTTTTATATTATTACACTCGCGTTGCAGGACACTTTAATAATAATCGATAAAATTTGCAATTACCTACGAGAGAGCAATATAATATTATTATTATTATTATATATAGCGTCGTTTTCCCGAGAATAATGCAGGATAAATCTTTATTCGATTGGTCGCGGCCGAGGGTGCAATATAATCGTATTGTTAATATGCCTATTATTTTTATTATATTCTCGTCGTAATGCGACACGACACCGATGATTAGCAAATAGGTAAAATTCGTCGTTAAACCGACGACGACGATTAAATTTCTAATGTATAATTTGTTTTCGTTTAACTACGTAAAACCGCGAAGTACCTATAATAATACGTAAACACGCGGACCTAAATAATAAATACGTATAATGCATAAATGGACGACGACGCGAATGATGCGCGTTCGACCTAAAACACACGTCATTACATTATATTGTCGATTCCAAACTCATAACTGTGTCCGTATATAATATGCGCGCGCGCGCGCTCGCAAAGTACCGCATTAATATTCACTCATAGTTGTAGGCTAACCTATACAACAATCACACTATTTTTTTATTTTATTTTTTTAATATTTAATATTTAATTTTTTTTCGTACGCATTTATATTCACACACATAATATAATGTACGACACACCCATTATATTCTCCGCCGGCTTTCTACAGCCGATTTGCACACAATGCCGAAACGTTTAATGGCTCTCGTCGTCGTCGCACTACTACGCCTTGTCTAATGTAAGTTGGGGCCGATCCTTAAGAGCACACTCACATTTTCGGCATATTCTTCGGTGTGTACCTATTTTATTATATGTGTATGTCGTATAATATTCTGTGTACACAAACTCTCGGAACACGTTATCGAATTCCAAAAGTGTCGTCGTCGTCGTCGTATTCATAATCCGCATAATTACACCCCAGCTGTGTGCGCCAGGGGTAATTATGTTTGTAATAGTTGTTTTGCGCATCGTTTTTTTTTCTCCTCCTTAAACCTCTTTACCGCGTCCGTTATCTATGGAACGATTTCGAAGCTCTTCCGCGAGTAAACACATAGTATATAAAATATTATAATTTCTGCGGGACACGCCTCGCACATGGAAGACGCACTCGTATATGCACCTACATTTTATAATAATATATTTTCATTATTATACGTCATACTCATAGTCATAACTGTATCCGTATCGCGCGACGTAGACCGATTATAATATTATTATATCGTGTATATTATATGTCGCGTGTAAGTGTAAGCGCGCATTGTGCCGACTATATTACATAATAAATTTGTATTTAAATATATATTTTAAGATCAATAAACCCTTTGGCGTTTCAGTAGGATTTGTGGCGGTGAACTACATGACGTGCATAGAGAATTTATATTCTCGTCGTCGGGGTTTCCGTCGTGTTCGATGCGCATTGCATTCGCGCGCCGCGGACACGGCCCTCTATATTTGCTACGATGGGGGTGACGATAGACGGCGATGTATGAGTCGCTCGAGGTGGTGAATTGTTTTTGCCTTTGTTTTTGCCCAAATTTAACTTGCTATTGAATAAAATTGATTGAACAATATAATCATTTTTTTCAAAGTATGACGATTTTTATTAGAATTAAAACAAAATGACTATCTTAACCAAATTTATACAAAAGATTAAAAAAAAAAAAAATTGAAATTCGCTTCTACCGATAATGTTGCATTGGGACTGTACGTCTTTTAGATTCTGTATAAATGCCAATGATACGATAAAAACACGGCATGCGTCATCTAAGTGTGACGACAACGACATTGCATTTAAGAACCATGGGAGAGGGGATGTTTTATTATGATAGCAATTATTGCTGTGTTATTACAAGTGTCAGTGGCTACGCGTGAAACTGCTGTGTGGAAATTACCTTTTGCGTGGGCGAAGACGGAGCCGAATTTGCCGGACTGGAACGTGGACTGGGCGATGAGACGCTGGTCGGCGGCTTGTGTTGTTGGGCTACCAACAGTGGTAGACCCAGGGCCGGATATAGTCCCACGCCTCGGGCGGCCAACGATTCCAATATACGACCTGCAATAACAATAATAATATATTATGTAATGGTAAAAAAAAAAAAAATATTAATTATTTTCGTATTTTTTTTTTTTTCTCAACGGAAACAAAGTATTATCAATATACAGTAGACACGCGGATAAAATTATAATATATTGTATTATACGCAATACGAATGTATATTAAAGAATAATAATTGTATGTGTTTGTGAGCGGGCTCGGTACGGGAGCGCTATGCTATAACACACACAAAAACCCCCGAAGAGACTGCCTGCGCGCGTGTATTTACATAATCAACGCATTAGTCATTGTGTCACAGACGGACGGGAAATAAGGTAAACACGAAACCGGAGCAAAAATAAAAGAAGGAAAAATCGTGCTCTCTGTTGCCAGGCGTACCGAGCCGCCGCGGTATAGAAACCGACGACGCCTTTGGGGCAATTTTTGTGTACCTGTCAGTCGGCGCACGAGATAAGCATTTTTTCATACGTATATACACATTAAATACGCATACTCGCGCTTATACATATTATATTTATATTTTATACATATTTTTATTTCATATTTGTATCGGTGTTGGAACGCTACGGGCGTCAGAATATATAAATATATATGTATAATATAGCTGCATCAGCGCGCCATGTTTATTATGTTATGCGTAATGAAAATGCGGTACGTATACATATAATAATGCGCACTGTATATCATATTGTATATGTGTGTATTATATTTTATTACTATTCGTTTTATTATTTATCGTCTTTGAATAAGACACACGTTTATCATTTTTATATTCTCTTTCTTTTGGCGAAAATCGTGAAGTGAATATATTTTTTTTTCCACGAGAGATCGTGCGAGAAGTTACAAAAACAGTAAAAAACTGACGTCAAAAATCCTCGAGTTTTTGACGTATCTAGAACGACGAACTTGCAGACTACTCTGTTGGACAAGCCGAACTGCACGGCGAATACACAAATCCGACGTATAGATCTGCTGATTATAATATAAGAATCAACACGAGACTGCAATTTTTTTTCTATTTTAATAACGTTATTATATAATATTCGAATGTACGCACAATTGAGAATAATAATAATGTCTCGTCAACATTAATGTTTCTATTATAAATTTATAAATTATTTTTTATTTATTATAATTTTACGTCTGCAAATAGAAACCGTCGTAGTAAAAATAATTAACTCAAGTCATTTTATGCCGAGTCATTTTAGCATACTTGGAAAAATAATCCGTAACTCTAATTTACACTAAGCCATTAATCTGACTTTTTCACGAAAATTATTATTGTTATCGTTTAACGTATATCCTATTTTGGAACGAATTGTTTATTATTTTAATTTTTCAATTTAAACATAAGGATTTTATCGAAAAGGCATATTTTGTTACCATTATGGTATATTCATATTTTTATCGGCAATAAAATTATTAATTATCAAACGTAGGTGTAAATACGAGTAAACGTATACAATTTATGTATTTATTATTGATTTAAATAATGCACATTGCAAACACTTTTCTGCGCGATGTTTAAACAGTCATCATTTCTCGGAAGCGTACGTTTTATTTTAAATACACGCCCATTATCGTATAGTCGAGTTGCCGTCGTTTAGTCAGTGTGTTACGCGTTAATCTCTTCGACACGGATCATGGCCCGTAATCGCCTGCAGGTTTGTGTTTTAATTTTCGGTGTTTATTGGGGTTTTTTTTTTTTTCAAAAATATTTTTCACCCCCGAAACGACCGTATCGCGTGAGAAGTCGAATGGGGGCCCCCGCGAACACGCTTTTACGTGTTAAATTAAAACGTACTTTCCTTCGCACTATATTATATAGTTGGATATTTGACTACTTTATATAGGTTTTATTTGTTTGTTGTTCTCGCCCGTATATGATACCATTTTTTGCCCATAAAAATACACCGCTAGTTTTTAATAATAAAACGTTGTAATAAACTCGTATGATTTATAATTTATATCATATAGGTATATACGCTTAGTTTTTACACGATAAATTACTCGAGCGATCTGCATTTCACCCTGTTCGCGTGGACGAGTTCAATCCGTTTTCCATTGTGATCCACGGACCCGTAAAAGTGGAGCACAATGAGATAGTAATGTGACACCCGGTAAAATTTTTTTTTTTTTTCGAGTGTTTCGGTTATTTCGTTCCCGTCATTACCGTCTTAATCCGTGTGCGCCAGTGTGTCGGCCGCGCGGAGAGACCCTCGACCCCCGTGTGTCACACTTGTCCCCCCAATATCGGAGGAATTATATAGATTTTTTTTTTGCGCAAATATTTCTGCTGCTGCACTCGAGGGTTTCCGTAAAACGGGTAAATATTATTTGCGGTGGAAACTGTTAATAACCGTACACACACACACACACACACACACACACACCACACACTCTCTCGTCGTCGTCGTCCCCCTCGCCGGCAGTTTGATATCCTCATTATTACATTATATATACGCGGCGACAGACACACGCATGTAGGGGGGATCAATTGAACAGGTTAAAAGCTATATAAACGAGAGGTTTTTTTTTTTACTCCGCATAATATCCTGAGACCGGGAGAATTTTTTTACGTTTTTTAAAGGGGACTAATGGATGACATCCTATTTTGTTCCCACCGTGCTTGGGCGTTTAACCCGGAATATGATTTTGCGAAAAAAACATACACAGCCCATATATATATATATATATATATGTATATGCGCAGCAGCTGACAAGATAGGTGGGTACACAGTATACAGTCCATTGTCGGCAACTCGGTTGGATACTTTTACGATTCGACAATAAAAATAATAGCAACAGTGCGATATTAAAAGAGAAGGCTTCGATGATAGAGTTAGATTGTGTGTGAATGGCGAAGATCGTTTTTTCTTTCTTTTTTTGTTTTTTTTTCTTTCGGAAGTCCTCGATGTATTATTGGTGTAACAAAAAATATTAACGGACCCGACAGGGAGACGTTGCAAAGTTCTCCTCTCCCCAAATGTTTATAATAATTTATATATTGTTTAAAAAAAGTTTTTTTTTCTCGCTCGTTCACTTTTCACATACTCCAAAAGGCAATAAAATTCATAGGCGGCATTTTTTTTTTTTCATATTTTATAAGCGGTTAGCCAAAATTATCCATTTGGCTTGCTCGTTGAGAAATATCATTATATTATTGTCGTTAACTGCAGAAAATCATAACGGGCATCATCGAAGATATTATTTTCGTGATGCATGTACGAATTCTTGAATACCATTTTATGTATATATTATTGTTAGTAAATTATTCATGATTTTTTGGTCATTTTCAGACGGGTTGTTTATTTAACTATCCGAAAAATTATGCATAATGCTATATATACATGTAGTACATCCGCTCAACAGCAATGATTAATTTCTACGAATTTTAATGAATACGTTTTGTTAATACACACTCACACACATACATATATTCAAGCTCTATAATACACATACAGTATGAAATATTAATGAATATAATAGTTCATTATTTCCGGGCAACTGTCTAGAATTATCTTTTTTTTCTTTGGAAAAATGGAGATCGTCACAAGTGACTGGCTATGTTGGTTTTCAGACGAATTGAAATTTAACAAATCCCGGTGTAAATGATAAAAAAAAAAAAAAAAACTATGATAATAATAATAACAATTATATTAAAGAAGGTAAAATGTCAGTGGTATTAAGACGTTTTTTACCGCATTTGACTGAATGCATCCATCCGTCGGACTAGTTAAAGAACGCCACTACAAACAATAGACTGAACATTTTCCACATGAGTAATTCATGTGCGCGTAGGGAAATATAGTTCTCTTACCAAAAACAATGTATACAGTCCATCGAACCATGCATTAATACTCGTAAATATTAGAAAGTAACTTTTCTAAACGTTATTTTCGAATTGTTTGATACAAGCCAAATGCACTTTTCTTAGTTTAAAGCAGTCATAATAATACAACCACTTCTACGTATTGAAAAAATATAAATTATACATTAGCTATTAAATTTTAACAATGATAATAATTTATTAATTTTGAAGTTGGATACTAAATTAAATCGTGAGTATACTACCTATAATATTATATTACCATTTTAACGTATTAAAATATTGGAAAAATTTCAAAGCTTAGGGAAAAGTGTACTTATTATAAAATATAAATTATTTATACACACATTTATGTTAAACATATAGTTTATGGTTAATATATTATGTAATATAAAATGAAGTATGCTGCAATGTGGTTTCGGGCCACTTGACGAACAGTAGAATCCATTGAACACACAAATCTGGCATTTTTCTACAATGTGTTTTCCTGTAAGGCGTAGTGTGTGTGCGTGTTTAAGGATATTTCTTTAAAATAAAAAAAATAAAAAAATAAGAGAAAAAAAGCGGTGTAATGAACGTGCTCTTGGTAATATTAAATGGAAGGAAAAAAACGTGGCTTACACTCGTCAACAAACGCCATATTCGGCAAATCAAAACAGTTATGTTCATATTGATCGAAGTGACGTAAGCGTTTTTCGGTAAGCCTCTTTGGTCCACGGGATCCGTCGTGACATCATTGTTTATCGACTTAAATAATAACAAAATATACGTTATACATATGTGTGTGCTCGCGCGCTTATAATATTATGCTCTCTCATTGTATCACGTTGTTGTAGCAGTATAAAATACATATGTGTATACGCATAGTTCTATCGGGGGACATGCGTTTTCCACGAATGTTTATTCTTCCAATAAACGTATAATATTGTGATGTTTTAATGCATTAAACATTTTTTTTTTTTGATTTTATTTATTTCATAAAATTCATTTTACATTTTTCATTGTAAGTGTGCGCTCCGAAATCCTCGCGTGAACCTTTGGCTGCTCGACTCAAAACAAAAGAGAAAAATCTGATTACGCACGTCGCGCAGCTGTCGCGCGGTGCAGTTTTTTTTAACCCTCATATGTATACATGCATGTGTGTGTGTGTGTGTGTATCCAGGACACCCAAAATAACGAATCGGAAGGGGTTATGTACGCGTTGAGTTCCCAGAGAACCGAAAGGATTAAATAATGGGGGGAAAAAAATCGTACGAAAATACGTTTTCAAGTGTTTTTCGTGTACGCGATGGGGATAAAAAATAATATACGTATATATATATATGTATATGTATTATATACGTAAACACACGATTATCCTACCTGGCCAGATGTATGCCAGCTGTATACATGGTTTATACCAATCCTCGGCGGGGGTTCTTTTGACATCTGCTTTACCGAAGTTGCCGCGCTATAAACCGTGTGTGTGTGCGTGTATGTATACTTGCCGAAAGTTTGAGGATCTCGGCTGGCCGGCGCACGAGGCTAACTCGAAGTGTGACGAAGAAGAAGTAGAAAAAATTAAAATTAAATTAAAACAATTTGAATCTAACACGATCGTTAAAATCATATTTACTCAGTTTGCAATGCTAACGCCAAGTATAGGTACCTATGTGTCCGTATAGTATCATAGTATGACGTAACGCATGCGAGTGCGTTGTTTATGTTAGTGTGTGCTTCGGAACGAAGTACACTTATTATTATTATTTTTGTACTATCCTTTATAACGCTAATTTGCGACGGATATTAAACAGTTTGCGTTTGCCATAATACGTGAAATATACAATTCAGAAACGACTAAAGAAAATATAATAGATAGTTACGTTCGAATGTGATTCTTGATGACTGGGCGAATCACAAATATATAACACCGGTTTCGAGTGTAACGTGCACATACCGTAAGTAGTTGTTTTTATCAATGTTTGGTCAGATTTTATGCATTTAAAACCATATAAATATGTACATATGTACTAGAAAATTTCAAGGTATGCACTTAAAATGTGTTTATTTTTAATTATTTATATTTTGATATGATAATAATAAGAAATGTATAGGAAATCTATTGGAAAAAATATAAAATATAAGGTAAAACGTAACAGTGAATATTATGCAGTATACACACGTATATTTTATTTTACAATATTCATTTATTTCGTTGAAAAATTAGATTTCTTGTTGACATCAGAAACATGTGTAAAATATACAATGACAATCAATTCAATATCTTAGAAATATGCATTTATGCAGGAAAATAATCAATAAATAAAAATAAGCACTAAAAACTTTTAAATTTCAAATTCAGACACTACAAATTAAATGTGTATTGAATTTATTCTGTTTACTTTCCGAAGAGATATGCAAATGCAATAGGTCTCGACCCCAGCAGGTCATGATATCATAATGTCGTCTTCAGCAAAATACCATTCGTCCGGTTTTTTAAAGTCGTTATTTTAACACGCCATATTCAATTATATTATACCAACTCATGCATAAGGGCCCGGGCCGAGATCTAGTTCATGTATGTGTGTGTGTAAACGGAACACCCGTATTTCTTCATAACGGTTTTAAATCATTGTAATGAATGACGGGGATAAAAATTTAAAATACCAATGTCAATAAAAAAATAAAAATAATAATTTTAATCATATAGATATTGACATCATTAGAATTCAGTCAAATATAATATGTAATTTCTAGTGATTGCGAGTGCGAGTATCAATTGTTTTCAATTAAACGCGGTTTTTGTCGGAAAAACTACGCCTACAGTACGACGATAATAATATTTACACGCATCGGTGTGTTCATCATCAGTATATATTTTTTTTCTCCACATTTCATACTGCAAAATGCGCACAGTTTTCATTTGAGGCAACTGAAATCCTTGAACCACAATTATAATATTAGTAACAATTACCTGCCCCTAAACATACTGTTTTGATGTTATATACATTGTAAATAAGCACCTACATATTTTAATATTGATTTTTTTTTGTTTTTGGATTTTCGATCAAATGTAATTGCTACTTAAGATTTTTGATAAGGGACACCACATAGGTTCTGCATACTTTTTTTCTCCTACTG
>JAIPRM010000071.1:32622-55463 GCA_025469315.1 Stegophylla sp. TES_Ste_2020
TTTCACGGAAAACACATAAAATTAAATTTCTCTTCTTCTTTTTTTTTTTTTTTTTTTTTTTTTTGTTTTTCGAAAATATATTATAAGGGTCGAAACAAAAGCGAAGCACTTCTTCGATACTTTCGCACAAGAGCAATTATTATTGTAAAGTGTACTTGGAGTAAAACTTTGTAGTTAATATAAATCGCGTTCCAACCACGACTGCCGAAGAAAACTGATAGTGCAGTACAGATCAGAGTGACCGTATTTACATAAAAAAAAAAAAAAAAAATGGAACAAAGAATTTCGGTTGAGAACCCCATCTTTGAATTGTTTATTGATTTCTATATTTTAAAAAGGAATTTTAAATATCGATACAAATTATTAAAAATATGTTGAAAAATCGAAAAATTATATTTATGATAGATATTTTAAAACTATTGTCAAAATCGAAATACTTTTTAATGCTGTTCAAAATGTAAATTAAATTGAAAAAAAAATTAATTCGATAACTTATAACACAGTAATAATCTACAAATGGATTTAAAATATCAATAAGAACTGTAAAAATATTTTAAAACTCAAAAGCAAAATAGAAAATTTTAAATTAAAAAACAATTTAAAAAAAGTTATTAAAATTTGATTTTTTTTTTTTAAAGATTAACTTTTAGTTACTTTTGCAAAAAGCATTATTTTTAAACTTGAAAATGGAAAATAATGTTGTGTAAATTGTTTGGAATAATATTATGTTTTTCCATATTTTAAATAATTTTTATTTTGTGTACATTAATGTAAGAAAATAATTCTAAGCCTAAAAAGTTTTCCACACGTTTTTCCGTCTACAGTCGGAATAGTATTATTAATTTTATTAATTGCCTTTTTTATTACCAATTATACAATATTTTCACGGATTGATCCGAATTGAGCTTAAATTGAAATGAATACGTACCTGCAACAAAAAGAAAATCAAAAAATTAGAACTAGAATTATAGCATTAACTTGTCGGTTGAGTTAAATACAAATTTAATAGGATATAACAGTACTAATGATTTTGAATTACTAATGTTCAGTGACGGATGAAACAATAATAAGGCTTTGGTTTATCTCTAAAATTCGTATAAATAATAACAGTATCTACCATTGGAATCATTAGATACTATTAAAACTACGATTACATACTCTTGAATCATATCAACAAATTTAATTTTACAAAATTGATGAGTGATTTTAATTCTATAATGAAAATTATATTATTTAAACAATTTTAATGTTTTTAATTTCTGGAAACTATTGGAAAAACACCTCTTAAGGTGTTAAAGGAAATACACCCTTAAGGTGTACCCAACTCGTTTATGCGTTAATCCAAGCTTGCGAACAATGAAGCGGACTTATAAAAATTTGTCACTTTTTTAACAGTACCATTTATTTTCTCTTTCTGATTGGAGCGAGCAAATAAAATACCTAAAACAACAATATCTATCAAAATAATAATAAGCCGTAAATTTGCACGGACATGCGGGCCATGTTCCGAATTTTGTGAAAAAAGGCTCGATGACAATTATTTGCAATTAATTTTAAGACTATTAGAAGTTCGTATATTATCGCGTAATTACAATACATCATTTTATAATGTAGTATATACCTACAATATTCGTTGTATTTTATTGTATGATTTTTATCTCAACCCATTTTATGGATTCTAAATTCTGACCAACCTAAGTATATAGATAATTAAAAAAATTATATATTCAAATTAATTAATTATAACTCGGTGACGTTAAAATAGTAAAACGATTTTATCGTTTAATACTATATATATTAAGTACGTTACATAATATGAAACGTTGTACGAATCCACGTTAAGGACTTGGAACACCACAGAAGTTTACTCGAGATCAGCACGAATAAATACTCAAATGTACACATCATTCATAATCGCATTTTCTCTCAATATTTCTCGTCATCTTATTTCATATTTACTGACTTGTTCCCGTTTAAACGGATAACGGAACAGGTGCGTACGTTTCACTTGCGTACAAGCCGATTTTATAGTGACGAATAGTCTCACTCGCGTACAGTACAATAATAATCAAGTTTAGTCTGTCTACGGTAAAATGACAAAAGTCTCACAGTAAGATGATTTATGGTCTCACATGCTGACATTCCCACTTTCCCGTATATTTAAATCTTAGGTTTGGCTGAACTTGGCTTTTATTGCTTATAAATATAACGTTTTCTAATCGAAATTTCATGACAGGATTGTATTGTGTCAGTGTTTTGTTTTTAGTAACAGGGTTGAAATACGTTGATTGAAACTAAATGTCAAAATAGTAAATTTGCACGTCCTTATAGACATATTCTGATTATTTTATATCAATACTAAATATGTATATACTGTAAATATCTATGATTTTTCACGTATTCAAAATTTTCTTGCGCCAAAATATTTCTCATATTATTGTCTATGTTAAATTTTTGTTATGCGTGTATAAAAAAAGATAATTTTCGAGTCTTTTTTTGTCAAACTTTGGGCAGTTTTCCCTAAATTTCGAGAAAAAAATTGAGAATTTCGAAAAATGACCTCTTCAAAGTACCGACTAGAGCAGTGGTTCTCAATATTTTTGAGGCAATGACCCCCTATAATGTCAACAAATTTTTAGGCGACCGTTTTATTATGATAGTATTAAAAAGTAGTGCCAAATTGTCATAATTATTATTGTATTAAAATTAAAATAATAAATACTTGGTGAATATAAACGTACTTTTTCATCAGAAATACCAAATTTTTGTAAACTGTATGATAATAATAATAATAACTAGATATATAATCGCTGGTCGAGGAGACTTTTAATCAAGTATTTTCATGCGAAAAAGTGTTTACGGGGGAAAAAAAAAAATTATAAATAAAATAAAAAAGGCGGACATACTTTGTACCACGGGTGTTTTTCGCTCCTTTGGCGGGTTTCTCTTGGTGGGTGTGTATTACATTTTAAAGAAACGATAAATTATTTCTTCGACAAAACGATTCTGACAGAAGCTTCAATTTATGTACAATAATAATAATTACCGCTAAAGTTATATTTAACAAATGTTATTATTTTATAATGTTAGATAGGTACTGGTTAATAGTGTATATGCGTGTGCGTGTGTGTATGTAAAAACTTTGAATTAAAATATTTTTTTTCTACTCGCATCAGTGCGTACGGCACATGTTTCCGATAAAACATTTTTCACATGGTACTCTTTAAGTAGGTCATTTTGTGGTCTCCGTGTACATAGTATCCTAAAAATATTCCAATACAATAAATGCGGTGTATCCGAATTGGTTCCCAAATGTCCGAATTGGTTCCCGGGTACATCCGTAAAAAGCATTTTCAATTTTCCTTCCCATTTTATAAAAATTGTAAAAAATAATAATAAGTAAAATAAAATAACCATACAGTTTTTCAATTCGGCAATTTTTGTTTTTTATAAAAATAATATTAAATAATATAATAGGTAACTATACAGTTTTTCAATTCAGAATTTTTTCTTTTTTTGTAAAAATAATAATAAATAATATAAAAAAAATGGTTAAAAATTTTAGCTTTTGTCATGAATGTAATTAAAAAAATAAAATTAATAATAATAAGTATTATATATAGAGTGTTTTACAATGAACTGACAATTGCAATAACTTTAGTTCTATTGAACATTTTCAACTTTTTTTTTTTTAAATGTTCAATTATTGTCCACGCTACATTAAAAATACTTTTTGAATTTTTTTCCACTTACAAAGAATTTCTGGAACCAATTCGGATGTGTTTTACTTACCTAGAATATCGGGAACCAATTCGGATATGTGTTTCGTGGAATGTCGGGAACCAATTCGGATGTAAATTTTCAGGTATGGGAACCAATTCGGATGCAGCCAATAAATGAACCGAAAACGGTCTCTTACGTACGGTTATTATTATTATTATTAAAGTAATATTATGATAAATAATTAGATTTATATTTTTTTAATTAGGACGCGGTGTTTTACACGACGTGAGTTTAATCACACTGTCCGGCGATAAATGAGTTTTTTCGTTGTCGCCCGTAAAATATGGCTCCTAGCTACCGCGTAGCACGTCTGCGCGAACGTCGTCTTATATAAAGATGAAAAGTAGACTCTCGTGGGCCCGGGGTGGAATGCCCGGGGTGGAATGATACATGCTCCAGTGCATTATCTAAAGCCGAAAGACAAGTTTTGCGGACGAAAAATATCATTCAATTTGTCAAACCGTTAAGGCAGAGTTGACATATCCATTTCAAAAACTTACACACACACACACGTGTAGTAGTAGTAGCAGTAGCAGTAGCAGCAGTAATATTATTATCGCGTCTAAAATTATTCTGCACTTTTTTCCCATTCCGTCTCGTCGCGGCCCTCGTCGTGTACCTGAAAATGGGATTTCGTCTGATTTATTATGGCCACGGCGACGGTGGCGGCGGGGCTGTTGACTGAGAAAATAAAATAAAACACGAGTCGGTCGTGAAAGAGGTAACAGAAAAAAAAAAAAATCGGTCGTCACCGGGCGCGAAACGTGTGTCGGTTATTTTCGAATTGTATTTTAAATTACAGTCGCGGGAAATGAACGAATTTCGATTTAATTTGCTCTCTCGAAACGGCGCATTGACAGCGATAGTAACATCCTTTCACGCCCTCCCCTCACCCCTTACGTCAAAGTATTTCGACGAATAACGCGCGCCGTCAAAAGATATACTAACCTGAATACAATGTAATAATAACTCAAAGACCGAAGCACCTACACGCGTATAGTGAATGTTGTCCTATTCGTTGACGCATCACAAGGAGGAAAATAATAATTTGATTGTTCCCCTCCCCCCCCGTACACGTATATTACACACTCACTCGTATCCAAGGGATCAAAAGAGAATAACGTCTCTACTGTATATTATATTTTTAACTTTTGTCTGGATAAGTCATGTGGCATGGCCCTCGGTAATATCGTGTGGATCAAGAAGTATATATATATGAAACAAGAGACTAGTATATGCTATCGGCGGTTGTCAGGCTATTGTTCCCAATACTTAACAATAATATTATTCTTTTCGATCTCACAGTTCGGTATTTTTTATTTTATTTCCTCCAAAAATATCACGTTTATAACGGAACAAAATAAGTATAGTTAATTTCCATACTTACTAAATTATTAGTATTGCGTTATTAATATGCGACTTTTTTTGGAAAACTGTTTAGTTCATTTATTATTATAAATAAATCATATTAACAATACTTTGCGTAAATAAATTAATCTATTAGATTCTGAACGAATTGAAGAAGCTAGTGTTTCCACAATGATGTTTATTTTTTTCTTTTCTTTTTCTTCTTTTTTTTCTGTGTACAACTTTTCATATGGAAATAATCGTCCAAAAGTTTCGATCAGTAACTTTTTAAAGCCGGATTTGCCTCTAGATGGTTCTTTAGAGAAGTCATTTTTTTTAATTTCTCAATTTCTCAATATTTTTTTTGGAAAAAACTACCCAAAGTTTGACAAAAATGACTCGGAAATCATCATTTTTTGGTCCGAACTGTATGAAAATTTAAACATAGATAGAAAATAATGTAAGAAAGATTTTGACGCAAGAAAATTTTGAAAATGTGAAAAAAAAATTTTATACATTTTTCTAACATTTTTTTTTTTTCATTTATTTTTTATATCATTAACTTCCTTCATTCAGAATCGTTTTATTGAACAAATGATTTATCGTTTCTTTAAAATTTAAAACACTATAGAATCCCACCCGTCGTGCGAAGAACACCCATCGTGCGAAGTATGTCCGGCTTTTTTTCAATGTTGCTTTGCTAATTATCCACTGTTGAGATTAAATGATACTTTTTTGCCTATTTAATGAAAAAGATAGTGCCATAAAGATTTGTCTAAATACAGACAATAGATAACAATTGTCTAGATAAATATAATATGTAAATAATTTATCAAAATAAAGAATAAGATGTTTTTTTCTAAACGTCTTTCAAAACAAATTTGCATTGTATGTATATATTGAACTATAACAGCTATAAATTATTTTATTTTGTAATATTAATTAAAATAGTGAATTTATGATTTAACTTATCAAGTTAAATTATAATTTTTCTAAATAAACATTAGATATTTTTTAACACAATAATATGAAAAATTTGGGTCTACAGAAAATGGTAAGGATGAATTTATTAAGATGGATACAACTAGATACGTGAGAATTGTATTTAAAATAATGCAATCAATTTTTAATCTAGGTGTGATTGATAGATATTTTTTTTCTACTTAAGACTCAACATTGTAAGTAACTCTCATAAAATAGTTATTTTTGTACCATTACAATACAATCAGTTTATATCGTGTTCTAACCTAACCTAACATTTTTATAAACATATTCTATCATATTTTTATTTTTCAGATATTTCGTTTTGTAGTATTTTAAAATTAAATTCAAGAGTTGCTTGTTTAAACGTTAAGCTATACGTTTTACACTTTATGAAAGTATTTTATGTCTAATAAATAAATTGTATACGAGAAAAAGATTTCTAAACGATGTTCATAGCCAATTTTAATAGTTTAGCAGTATAATTCTATCATTATTTCATTTTCATTTTATTGATATAAAGGCACTCATGGTTATATTACAAGTTTTTAATTAAACTGTAGTGTAATCTGATAAGTGTACGAATATTAAAGGATACAAGAATATATTGAGTAATAAATTATTAATTAAAACTATAATACTTATATTAAAACTAGTTAACAGCAAGTATTAACAATATTCCTCAGTAGTTAAGACGGTATTTTTCGCTGCGGAATACCGGATAGAATGTTTCTAAATTACTGAGAGAATTTATTTTAAAAATAATGAGAGAAATAAGTTCCGATGAAATGTTTATCTCACCGGACATTAAATTCTGTAAAAATACGAGTAACAGATAGGATTGTCTTTGACTAAGTGAAAAGAGGTCGAGAACAATTATAGTGGATTGCATTTTAGTAAAGAGAAAATAAAATTAATGTTCAAAATGCCTTACTTTTATTCAACAGTCTACTCAACCGCGTTGACATATGCTGGAGAAATATAAAATTATTTTGTTTTGAATTTTTTTCCGAATAAAATCACATAAACGCTACCGCCATCAGAATGACGTATTAATGATCCCCGACCAACACTCGCTTTCTCTGGATTCACTAAATTATCCGTTGGTAGGAAGGGTGGAGGACAGAGGTCACAGCAAAATTATTCAAAATCGTCAACATGCAACAAGGGTTATTGTTTTTATTTATTCACCATTATTATAAAATATTACAGTTAATTTAATCTGTTCATTTCACAAAATATACAAATAAATAATTGTGCAATGCAATGTGAATACATCAGGTAAGAATTATCGTTTGTAGTATTAAAGTTTTTTGATTATTAAAAATATATTATTTATTGTATGTCAAAACCATTAATTGTAATTGTGAAATGCAGTACTTAAGATAAGAATTACTATTTGTATCATTAAAGTTAAAGAGTTTTTTTCATTATTAAAAATTAATAATTAGCATATTTTGATAACTTTTAAGTCATTACTGCATACATATTTTATAGATTTTTAAGGTGTATAATCTGCCCTATCGATCAGAAAACAAAACTTCATAAATAAATTATAATTTATATTAAATATTTTTTCAGCACCCATTAGGTACACACCCGCCACCCTTAACTATAGTATTGAGACAATGATCACACAACAACCCTCTCACGCCATCACTAGAGAATACAACGACGCTCGGGCATAAAATATTATTTCCTCGGTTTTTTCCCGCTGTCAAAAGAATTAACCGACCATATTTTTACTCAGACGTCCAATAGTAAACGAGAGGTCAAAGCTAAATTGATTAAAATTTTTCCGTCTCCGTTTTTCTGTTTTTTTTTTTTTTTTCTCCGTCTCTCAATATTTTAAATTATATTAAGGTGTCCATTATACATAATAAACTTTCTACCCCAAACTACGTTTGCCCTATATTCGTCTTAATACAATAAAATGCTTATTCGGTGTACGAATCATATTTTCCTTTCTTCGAGGTTTTTTCCACGCGCAAAGAAAATATGTGTTATACGTATACACAATTTAGAGTGGTCCTTATAATAGAACATTCAGATTTTTAGATTCTGAACGAAGCGAAAAAGCTAGTGTTTTTAAAATTATGTTTATTTTTCTTTTTATTTATTTATTTTTCTGTGAGCAGTTTTTCGAATAGAAATACTTGTCAAAAAGTCTCGACTAGCAATTTTTTGAAACCGTATTTGCCTCAAGATCGAATTACTCAATTTTCTTATGAGAAAAACTACCCAAAATTTGAAAAAAAAAAGACTCAAAAACCATCATTTTTTGATCCAAACTTTATGTAAATTTAAGCATGAATAGACAATATAGACGAGAAATTTTTTGACGCAAGAAAATTTCAAAAATGTGAAAAAAATTGTTTTTTTTTTTTATTAACACTTTTTTTTCTCTTTAATTTATTTTCCAAATGGGTTTACAAATATCCAAAGTGGGTAGTTTCATTCTTCACTCAAGAAATGTGGCATTTTGGAAAAAATAAAAAATATAGAACTTTAAGTGTAAAATGTAATACTTTCAATTAAAAGTATATATAAAACATTTTCGAATAAAAACAATAATGTACTTAAACAATGTTTATTTTTATTTTTATAAATTATTCGTTCATAGTTATTTAAATATATTAAACGAACCGTTTGTGATAAAAAAAAAAAAAAAAAAAACAATTTTACACACAAATTTTATAAAATGTAATTTTTTAACAAACATATACATTGAATCATCCATTTTATTGTTTGAGTCAGATTGGTTTAATATTAAGATAAAAACAATTGTTGAAATTGGTCAATGCATCATTGTTTAATATATTTTATTAGATATGTACAGGATAACTAAGGAAATGAAATCTAAATCAGTAAATCAGAACATTTTTAATAAATAATTTGTTAGCATTGATATTCCTTTGGTTTTTTAATTAAACCTAGTACTACTTGTACATTTAACATACACGTCTTCTAACTGGGTGTTACAATAGATCATTGATGTACCGGTGATACATGGTTGCAGACCTAATATTTTTTATAGCATGATTGCAGATGGTTAGTGTTTTGCAACGTTGCCACATTAAATGTTAAACTGGATTGATTTTTATTCTTTAGTTTTTGGAAGTTTGGGAGTGGATTTATATAGTGAATAATTATAGGTAATGCATCTAAAGTTAATGAAAAAAATGTATTTTACATATTTTGGTGTAATTAAATATTATATACGTGTAAAATATTAAAATCAATTAACAATGCTAGAACAAAAGTTGTGACAAAAATAAAAATTTTACATTTTAAATTCTACTTTTAACTGTTTTTATTAATTAAAAACCATACGAATATATCACAATGTTTAAAGTAGTTGGAAATTTGTTATTGAGGCAAAAAGTATAAATATTAAGTACAATAATAACAAATAGAAAAATTGACGAAATTGTTTTTAAATAACTTTTTAATGTAGATACAATACATAATAAATAATTCTAAATGGACAACGTTGATGGTTGATTGTACCAGTTTTTTTACATTATTTATCTTTGTTTTCAATAATTTTATAAAATTAGAAACGTTGCATTGAAAATTGTCCGCGATCGCGACGTTTTTAAGATACAATTGTGAAACATTTGTTAGACCTTTATCGATTTTTAATATAATTGTTATTATTGAGAATATTGTTCACAACTAGTACGAGGAGAAGTGAAGAATATCGATTTTATTTACAATAATAACACTGAACACGTGTTACCAGACATTTTGACAACACGGGTTAAAGAGTTTATACTGTTTTGGTACAAGAAACAATTATTTTAATAGAAAATGACTAATATTTGATCGAGTAAGCATATTTTTTAATAATTTTTGTTCGCCAATATTATCTAAATCACAAATATATATTATTTAATGACAAAAAAAAAAAAAAAAATAATAATAATAATCGTTAAGGAAGGCAAATGAGCCTAATTCTTCTTTTCAGGTACACCACGCCGATGGCCACTGGATCTTACATTATAATAAAATATCAATTTTTTTTTCTGCTTTTCTCGGTAAATAAACACTACCTTTATTTTTGTAATTTCAAGAAGTAAATTATTGAAATTGATAACATGTGCGCTCACTAACTGGTAGAATATTAGTCTTTTTACACGCGGTGCCGAGATTAAAGCGTGTGGGAAAACACAACGTTTCGAAGCGGAAACCTCTGCACTGCAGCTGTGTACACGGGTCTGGCGTGTGTGTGTGTGTGTGTGTGTGTGTGTGTGTGTGTTCGCGTGTGTGTGTCGTTCGTTTGGTCTCGCGCGCGTATACGTGTGTGTAAGTAAAGTCTTAGTCCGGATGGTCGATAAGGAGATTGTTTGCCAACAGGAAATACGAATACTCGTGTTAAGTTCTCGGATATGTCGGGCGGCGGCGTACACGCGCGTATCAAGAGAGCACTTTTAAAGATATTCTCTAAATGTGTGCGCGTGTTTTCTACGATTTATATTCAAAATAATCACGAAAACTCGATTCGCACACAAACGACGAGAAGCGAAATTATTTAACGATGTCGTGAGTTGTGATTAGATAACTAAATTTTTATCTAGATGGAAATATAAATAAACTATTAATTTTGTTTTCTAGATATTTATAATTATTATACGTCTAATATTATACATATTTCTTTACACTCAAATACAACACATTTTTAAATAAATGTGTGCATGTCCGAGCATTTTGGTAGTATTTTATATTTTATTTATTGTGGTTTAACACCGATCGTCAATTATTAACAAGGCATATCATACACATTATTTAAGTTAATAATAAAGAAAAAAAATTTTAAATAATTGATACAGAGTATGTTTAAAAATTTCCGAATAAAATACAAATTGAAAACGAGAACCACAGAACCAAAATAACGTAATTTTAAATTTTCTGAGTGGTTTGTATGGTGCAATATTTTATAAATAGGTTAATTGTGACCATAATAAGACGTTTTATGATCTTTAGCTCTAAAGGAAAGAATATATATGTAAGGATATTAAGAAAAGGAGATACGATGCTTTTAGGAGAGAAAGTATGAAGTTGAGTTGGAATCGGCGTCGAGGCACCTAGGAGAAAAAATAAGAATATATAGCATACGATAAATGAGCGAATAGACGTGGGACTCATGTGGGGAGGGGGGATTTCCTTGAGGATTAAAGAGACATATTTGTTTTTAATTCGCTCTAGTCTAATAAGTAGTGTTTTGCTAGATAAAGATGCTAAACTATTCCACCGTACGGTAGAATGGATCATAACCAAAGCAAAATAGCGGATCCAAAGGCAACTGACAGAGGTTAGGAAGTAGCGGTATTACGTTTGATGAAAACCAATACTTTAATATAGGGCTTTACAAACAGTAACGTTGATGTGATGGTTGAGATTTAGGATCGGAGTGAAATGGATTTCGAGGTCTTGAATGATGTTCGCCTCTCGAACGATCGACAGGAAAATAACGATAATGAATTGGAGAATGTCTCCTGATAAAAGGTTTATAAATAATTCTAATATTGGAATACGAAAATAAGCATAAATATTCCTATCAGCAGTGTTTTTAACGGTTATAATATTACATAATAAATAACAATAACAACACTATGAAAAAAAAAAAAAAAATGTATTTCTTTACATTTTTATTGATACTTCAAAACAAATTCTACCAAAATTATTCGGCTAATTATCTAAATAAGTAAATTGTTTGTCTTAGATATAGTTTTTAAATTATTCATCGTGGTTGTTTTATATTTATCTGGATATAAAGTGTAATTTATCTCTGTAATCTCAACACTCGAATTTAATACACGCGTTATAAAATGTGTTCGTCGTTGACGAATTTTCCGACGAACCCGGGGCCAGTTTCGCGTAGTAATCGGAAACGAAAAACCGACCACCGACGTTCGAAATTGCCGGCAGTGTTTTACGAAACGGTCGACAGAAGTTGGTGGAGAGAATGATTGTTTAAACGTCATGTGGCTCGAGGGGAATACGCGAAATATACGAAAATCGATGATTAAAAGCTTAAAACTTGGTCGTACAGTCGCGTTACTGTACGCCGAGTAGAAAATATTATTTATGCCCGACGTGTAGTGTGCGAGCGAATAAAATGCAAATAAAATGGACGTGGGATTAAAAATTAAATATTAAAATCCATTTCAAACTTTCCATTGACTAGAGCCGTTTTAATTCGTACCGCAAAGTCTGTGTTTTTCTTTATTATTATTATCATTATTAATTCCAAAGAACGGTTTGAACGGAAATAAACATTGATTATACAACGTGAGCGACAATTATTATTATTAATTTCGCAACTTTTAGTAATTGAGGTAACCAACTACCGTCAATCAAAACACTCGGTTCAGTTGCTCCGGTTTTAACGGTATAGTTTTCAACTTTATCCGATGTCTTAAAATACCTATTACACGACCACGTCACCTATATTATAATATTATTATTATTACGTTATAAGACTTGTTACGGCTCTGTGACTTCGTGAAACTAATGTCATAACTTACTATAAATACGATATTGGATTCGGTGCATAACGATTCGTTTTGAAGCTCTTTGCGTGACCTTTGAATATTTCATTTTTCGGTTATTGTTCCGTATTTCTGATGTTTATAATATTATTGCTATTCCAGCATAGTTATTGATTCACAGAAAAAGTATTTCGATTTGACGATTTCAAAGATATCGATTTTTTAACTGTTGGTACTGCAGTGTTTTAAATACTAATATTTACTTAATAATAATAATAATAATAATAATAATTATTATCAAATTAATTAACTTTGAGGTATCAGTATATTTTGCCACACACAATTTAATTGTTTATTACTTATAGTGATGTTAAAAAAAAAAGTTTGTTGTAAAATAATATTTTTGATTTTGAATTATTAAGAATATTTTTTCAGAGAAAATGAAATATTACCGAAGAAATCAGTAGGTATCGACAGAATTTTCTCGACTCATAAGTACTTATTTTTGGTAAAGTAACATTTAATTTGACAAAATATATTCTAAATAAAAAAAAAAAATTGTTTTAAATTTATTTGAATTTTCCAATAGTTTTGAATATTTCTAATTAAGTTTTTTAATAACCAAAACGTAAGTACTACGATTAAAAATGCTCTGCTTTGTTCTAAAATGTAAGCGTTCAAAAAGCTTGTATTTTTTTTCAGAACCAAAATATCTCTTCCTTTTACAATGACAACGAAGAAGAAGAAACTTAAATAAAAATATTTTGAATAACTTTTAATGTATTCATAATATCATTGAAATTGTGGCTATTAATTTTGAATCCGATAGATACAAATAACGTCATATTACACATACCTATCTATAAGAATAGGGTGACCATTTAAGAAAATAAAATACAGGACAAAAATATTTTTCATAATATTTTTAAATAAATAAGTATTTATTACATATATATGTTTTTGAATCGTAACAAAAGTATAATTTTTAAACTACTTATTATAGATTAAATTTATATACATAAAAATAAAAACACTATTTTGAAAAACATAAAATAATATAAAGAAACTAAATTGATCTTTTTAAAAAATTTCCAAATCCTTTATTCATGCGTGTTGTAAATTTTACTTTCTAAAAAAAAAAAAATGTTAATTCATTTAACGATTATAATTGATCTAATGGTATCCAATAGATTTCTAGATTCTTACATTATTTTATTCAATAATTTCATTTCAAAAATTTAAAAAAATTTAAATCAATAGTAAGTCAAAAAACGGGATTAATACGGGACAGACTTGAGAATACCAGACAAATAGCGACCGGAAAGAAGTTTGTCAGGACAACAGGACACACAGCCGAAATAAAGAACAATCCTGTGTAAAACAGGATGTATGGTCACCCTATATAAGAACAATACTAATTATACTAGTTAATCTGCATATCAATTATTTGTAAAAATAATATTTTATAACCGAATTCCTAAAACAACATGCATTACATTAACCGATGTCAAAATATCTGATTTGAATTTAAAATGGAAATTACTGGTTTCGTATTTTATGCATTTCATATCAACTCGATCAGTAAAGTCAATATACAATTTTTGTTTTACGGACACTCAAAATTATATGAAAATGATCAACGTGTAGCTCAAAACTTGTTATCAGTACAAAATGTATCAGTCATGCAAATGCATGCGAATCAACTAGTTTTCTATTCTCAAATGTATATATTATTAATTAGTCCAAAATTTTTAATTAATAAAACTGATTATCATATAATATGATATGTGACAACAATCGTTCTGTATCTATGAGTTTCAAAACACGTTAAATATTTTGAAACAATAATGACTGATTTTAGTACTCTTAAAACTGCTTACATAGACATATTTTGAGTAATTATTGAAAAATGTAAAAATGATCATTGAATGAAAATAAGAAGAGCTAGTACAATAAAACCCTCAAAAAACGCAAAAATGTTTTTAAATAAATCCAATAATTAGTTATTTAATATCTTTTATTTTTATTGACTTGGGTGGATAAAACAGTATTTAATGAATGTATGTAATATTAGATAAATAATTTTGTCATCTATAATATATTATCTAGATAAATAAGTTTCAAATATATATATATATATTTTATGAAAGAAATAATAAACAGCTAAGTTGCGTATATAACTTATATTATATTTTATGTGTATTCTTGCAAATAAAATTTTTCCTCTCGTCAATTTTATTAATCGATGCAATTCTTGTATATAGTATTGATATTATCAACTATAAATCAATGTGATATAAAAAATGATCATTTTACATATCTAGATAAACTTATGTTATTTTTTATCTCATATCGTTCTTAAAAATATATTTCTATCTAAAAAATGTTTTATCCAATTTCTTTTCTATAGATAATTTTTTAGTTTTGGTCGAAAACTACAGTGATTGCATAACAAATGTTTGTAATACGTTGTTCAAATCATCTACTGGAAACCTATGCTATTCGAAGTGATACAAAGAGTTTTTAGAATTGGAAAAAGTGTAATAAAAAAATCAATTTCAAGCACCAACATTTTTTTTTTTTTACAGGATCTAAAATATTTACACCTCTTTAAGCTCTTCGTTCCTTTAAATTTTTCTTTCATTCGACTATACTGAAAATGACTGCGGAACAAACGTGTTGATAAATAGGTGTGTAGGCGTAAAAACGACCAACTACTCGTCCGAAAAAACGTAAAACAATTATACATTATAATAAAGCAGCTAACACAATTGAAATTATTAAACACAATGCAATCGAGTGTGTGTGTGTGTGTGTGTGTGTGTGTGTGTGTGTAGTGAAGCCACACTATCAGCTCCGAAGGATATAATACGCAAACAAAAAGTGTAATTTATGCTCCGCCGAAGTTTTCGTTGTACATCCCAATGGAGCTTATTTATATTTTAACATGTCACGCATAACAGCGGGGCAGTTTATCTTGCGCTTTGTGCACGTTTTAACCTTTAACAGAAAAACAAACAGTTCTCGTCGGATCCCTCGTCATAAATATTGTCTACGCCCGTCGTCGTTGGGAGTATCTCCTCAACAATAAAACTCGTTTTTTTTTTTTTTTTATAACACCAGACCGTCTTCGTGAAAAATAACCGAAGATAAAAACAGAAGGGACGCCGAGATATGGTCGCGCGTCGTCTTTTACGTCTTGCAATAATAATTATTTCCCGGAATAAATAAATATATATATATATATGAGTTAAAAAAAAAAAAAAAAAATGATCCAAGATACCCGTTTTCTTTGTGGCTTTGAATCCGCAATGACTTTTATTTTTAAGAGTAAATTCACGTTTCGAAGACAGTGGAAATAATAATAAAAAAATAAAAAAACTAATTCCGACAAGGCGTCAATGTCCACCGCTGTCAAACGTCATTATCTTCGGCGCGTTTATTGCGGAAAGAAATAATTGCAACGTTTTCACCTTACATATTTGCATGTGCGACTGTGTGCGGGACAGTGAAATTACACGCAGTCGAAAAATCTTGTTTAAAAACAATTTTACAGACGCTTATACACGATTCTAAGTAAGATTTAAATTAAATTAAGAAATACATTTTTTATTTTAGTGCAATTTTCACAGTGTTTCATGTTTTAAGCAATAAAAACTAAGTAAAAAGAACAGAGAACAAATTTTCATATTTTTTTTTAATATATTTAAAAACAGCTTTGGGAGTTATTATTTAGATAACGATAAGTATTAATCTCATTATTCTTTAATTCTCATCTAGATTAATGAATTTCCGCTGAGAATTATTCCCAAGGAACATTTCTGGAGACAAGACATATTCAAGAATGATTCCCGAAGCACTCTTGAATTTTCCTTCAAAAAAAAAAAAATTATTTAATAAATTTACTTTTATAAAATACTGTATTTTTTAAATGTCTTTTATCGACATACTTATTTCTCTAAAAATATTATTATAGACAATAGTAGCAATTTGTTTTAAATTTTGGTAATTTATATACAATTTTTCTAGAAAAAATAATTTGAATGTATCTAAGATGTTTATAAATGGTACTTTGATTATATGCAAATTTAGTATACTCAAGTTTAAATATTTGAGATTCTGAGTGGAGTAAAAATCTAGTGCTTTTCAATGATATCTATTTTTTATTTTTTTCTGTAAACCCTTTTTCATGTAAAAAAACATGTCCAAGAGTTTTGACTAGCAATTATATGAATCACAATTATTTAACTCTAGATGGTACTTTTAGGAGGTGATTTTTCGGAATCATCAATAATTTTCTCAGAATTTGGGAAGAACTTCAAAAAAACTCGGAAACTATCTTTTTTAAATCCTAACTTTATGGAAGTTTAATTATATATACACAATTATAATGTGAAAAATATTTTGACACGAGAAAATTTTGACAATGTGAAAATAAATTGGAAATGTTTTTTTAACACTTTATTCTTTTCATTAGTAGTATTTAATACGACCTATTTTTCCAATTCTTATAAAAATTATGATTATTAAAATTTTAAGTGTTTTTTTTTTTTTATTATTTACACCATAGTTTTAAACAATTTTCAGTTTTCAAGTACAACATTTTTAATTAGATGTATAAACATTATTTTAACCTTTGCTAAAAGCAAAATGTTTTAAACATAATATCTCTGCAATGAGAGGATCGTTAGAAGACATGACTACAAAACAATATATTATCCTGTTTCGAGTTTTCTCCAATTATACTCGACCACCGACGTGAAAAGAAGTCGTAAAAATTATTTGTTGTCCAACGCAATAATGAAAGTATTTTTATGATATTTTAATTTATTGAACACATATATTTTAATTTGAATCTTTTCAACAAGATTTTATAAAAATTATACGTGCGATTTTATACGTTTTAAAGCGATTAACGTGTAGCGAATTTTTTAATATATGTAACTTCTTCGCTTCAAACGCGAGTGTGATCACATGGTGTAATGTATGATTCCGATTCATAAAAAAAAAAAGAAAATAATAATAAAAAAAAAATCACGAGGATGTAAATACTCGTAGTAGGAAAACTTGTTTTTTTTTGCTGTTCCGTTAATGTTTAACGTATGCGAGGTCAAAAAATATATATTGTTGTTTATCGACAAAAAAGTCCGAATGATTTTTTTATAAGTTTAAATGCGTTTTTCGCGTCTTACCTTAACGCCTCTCTGTAGTGATTTACAGCTGTCTGCGTGTCTCCCACGTCCCTCTGGTAATTCGCCCAGTTATAGTGCATTTTAGCGTTGTGCGGCAGAGTCTTCAAACCGGCCCTGTGAAAGTCATGTCATTTTGTATTATGCACAGGGAATGTAATATAAGAATATAATGTGTACACGAACCGCCGGGGAATCGGAAATAAAATACGCATTATGTAGACACTATATATTGATATTCGCTACGTCATATTTCCGTTTCAAACAAATCAAACGAAAATTGACATTGAAGACGAGAGGAAATTCGATAAAATATACCGTTTAAGATGAAGATAAAATATTTTATTTAAAACATTCCGTTTTTTTAGGGGGGGGGGTGGAATGGATTAACGAAATTCGGTACACCGATTGATATCAACCTAGGATGACCATGTTTCCAAAAGTATAAAACAGGACAAACAAAGACAAATTCAACAATATCGATTTTTGAAACATCTTAACGTTTTAAATACACTCATAGGTCTCTTTAAATAGTTAATTTTTTTATGTTTAAATTAAATATAATTTAAAAATTTGGGCATCATTATTAATGACATTATCAAAGCCATAAAAATGCGCAAAAGATTTTGTAGCTCGGTGTACATTTGAATTAAATTTTATTTTAAAAGATATTATTTGGAGTTGTAAATAAATTTTATTTTTGGATTATGAAAAATAGTTTAATTGTTTAGGCACAAAAATTTATAATGTATATGGTGGAATCGGTAACTGACCTTTTTCTAGAATCGAAATTCCCAAATTGGCATTAACTGTAACCCAAAAGCTATTTTCCCAACGAAAGAAAAAATTCAAATAAATTAAATAAATTTAAAAATAATTTATGTATAGATATTTAAAATTTTAACACACAATATTATTATTATTAAAACACAATTAGTATAATAGCGTTAAAGCATTTCGAGTGTTTTGTAAAGTTTTTAATAAGTATTTTTAACGTTCTTGAATTTCATTTGGATATATATTATATATTTTTTTTTTATTTCGAGGAAAAATAATCTGAAATCATAAACGCAATAAGCTTGGTCAAGATGAAAAAGGCAGGATTTTCAAATGCGGATTATGTTCAATACTACTCATTTTGACGTTATTATGGCCAGGAGTTAAAATTCCTGAGGTCAATATCATGCATAACATTATTTTGTAAAATGTATATATTATGTATAACATTATAGAATAAATATCAATTATGCTATTATGACAATTATTTTTATGAATTAACTGAAACTCAGCTCAGAATCGTTTTATTGAAGAAATGAAATGAGCGAAGAATAACCATGGTGCGAAGTATGTCTGATTTTTTAGAAGTGGAGCAAAAAAAAAAAAAAATACATCTATACATATATGTGTATATTAATGTTATACATAAACATTATCAAATCATTTTAATCTCGAAATCCCGAAAAGAACGAACAAAATCCCTATAATACTATTAAACTACAGTGTGGTTAAACGTAACCCTCGTATAGAACGACGCACTCCTGGTGGCAGAATAACCATGGGCTTTTTTTCAGAAACAACTTTTATAACAGGTGGCCATAAGAGAGTTTGGTTCCTTATCTCTAGTGTTCATATGTTTTCGAAAATAACTTACTTGATAATAGTCGGCCTGGATAGCCAATCACTGTTTCTCATTATGGTCCTGGCTACGAACACTACAAGCGTAAATCCCACGAGGAATTTAACCGTTACGATTAACCAGTTCGAAACCTTGTTGTGATTTAAAAGAGTTTGAAGTCCATACACGCATAGCAAAATGTGTCCCATGCTGTAACATAAAAATAAATAATAACATAAACATTTTCAATTACGTTAAATAACTATGTAATACACAATTATTTCATTTCATACACGTTCATCTCTTAAACTATTGGTAAAATAAAAAAAATGTATGTACTTTCTTTCAAAATGTTGAGTAGATGAGCTGTAGTAGTTGATATTTAAAATGAATTAATACAATGATTTAATATTAGATTCTGAACGAAGTGAAGAAGCTAGTGTTTTTACAATGATGTTTATTTATTTATTAATTTTTTTTCTTTTTTTTCTGTGTACAACATTTCGTATAGAAATACTTGTCAAAATGTTCCGATCAGTAACTTTTTGAAACCGGATTTGCCTCTAGATTGTATTTTAAAAAACTACCCAAAATTTGACAAAAACGACTCGGAAACCATCATTTTTTGATCCAAACTATATGAAAATTTAAACATAGATAGAAAATCATATAAAAAAGATTTTGGCGCAAGAAAATTTTGAAAATGTGAAAAAAAATTTTGGACATTTTTTTTCGCATTTATATTTTATATTATTAACTTCCCTCGTTCAGAATTGTTTTATTGAAGAAAAAATTATTTATCGTTTCTTTAAAATTCAATACACCCGTCAAGTGAATCCCACCCGTCGTGCGAAGAACACCCATCGTGTGAAGCATGTCCGACTTTTTTTCATCCAATATATTGCAGTAGTTATAAATATTATGAAAAAATACTAAACATCTGAATATTTAATTAAACTTTCAAGTACAACACTAATGGCAAAGTATTGGTAAAAAATACAAAACTGTAATGATGATATTGAAATTTATAGATCAGTTTACTATTAATTTATCAGTTCGAACACAGGCAAATAGAAATAATATATAGATTGGTAAAATGTTAAATGAAAGGGTTAGTGGATAAAGGTGATAACTATCAAACCTTGCATTTTTCAAGAGGTAAAATATTGAAGATAAATGTTAAATAATTTATGACACAGAGTTGCACAATCTGTGCTTTTGGACCGAATCGCCTTATGTTAAAAACGTAGGATGTTGCCTATCCATTCTCAATTATCTATGTAACACAATTGGTTTATATTATTTATAGGTTTTTGATAATAATATGATGTAACGGATGAAATTTTTTTATTTTTATTTTCCATGATAAAACCACTAGACAGTCTACCGGTTCTTTGTTCGATGTCGATCTATGGTCTCTCTTTCTCTATACGCAATCTATTGTTATTACGCGTCCCATGTTTATAATATGTTTTAACCTCATGTATTAGTTTATAATTATTAGAGATAGGATGTTGATGACCTAAAAAACTACCAAAAAAATTCTTTAATGACCTAAAAATTGTAAAAAATGACCTAAAAAAAAAAAAAAAAAAAATGCCTAAAATACAAATTGAAAAGTATGTAAATGTAAGTGTCCAAACATATTTAACAAACATTATACTCTATTGTAACTACATAGGCAAATATAATTCTGTGTATATGTTAATTACTTTGTATTTTTTTTTTTCATTTTTATTTATTTATTTATTATTATTATTATTGTTATTTTATTACTGTAAATTAAATATAATCAGTTCAATAATTATAGACTAGTACTCATAAGCTATTCCGCCGACAAGAGGTTTTCCTCAGTGGTGGATAGGGATAACCCGATTTAATGTAAAAATATGTATTTTTTGTAATCTATTCTCCAAAATAAATAAATATTATTATTATTATTATTATTATTATATTTAAATTGAGTAAGAAAATTAAAAAAATTGAACAATCGACGCGAACATCATAATGTCGTTATATTGACAAAGAGATTATCGGGTTGATTGAATACAATTTATAAATATAACATTCGATAAGCGTGTACATCGGGGTATATTCTGTAAAAGCAAATGTTGTATAAGTTGTATGATACAGTGTGAGCACCGTAACTACCAATGAAGTATATGCAATTGTAACAAAAACTCTTTAATAATTTTGATAAAAATATTTAAAAAAATGTAAAATCGTTCCTGAAAGTCTTAATTTTATTAGAAAAATGATCGATAATTTACAAAAACTACAAAAAATGACTTGTAAAATGAAATAATGACGTAAAAATTTTTGAAAAATGACGTTAAAAAGCAAAAACAATGCATAACCAAAACGTCTAAAAATACAAAATTAAATTTTCATATTCTGAATCAGGGAGTCATGAAACGAATTTTTAGCTTGGAGAGCATTGCATAGGTATAAAGGAAAAAAAAATGCATTTGTCATTAACATCCTATCTCTAATAATAATTATACTGTTATCCATAAAACTCAAAAAAAAATATTGTTAACTATCAACTACAATATTATTCATTACTTCACTAGTCCCTTCGTTCATATTCTTACCTTGGTATGTAGAGAACTCTTTCGGCCACCACGAATCCGACTGTGACGAATAGATTGGACGCGGGAATGTACGGCAAAACGAGTAAAAGCGAAGCTAACACTTGCGGACTGTGTTTTTGTGTCTGAAAATAAATAAAACAACGAATTATTTCATTTGTTCGGTCGCGGTAAAGGTGTAGTCCTTCGGATCCGTTCTTTTTTATACAAAACGATTTCGGTAAAAAAAAAATAATAATAATAATAATAATAATAATAATAATAATAATAATAATAAAAGACTATTAATAAAATCCATATAACGTCTCGACGTGAATTTATTTCACGTGTCTGTAATGATTATCGTGAATTTCACACGGTAAAACCGCGTGCTGTATTTGCAACGCGTCAAAACGAGGAAACAAATGAAAATATAATGGTTAGACGATATGCAAGACAAATTACGTTGTCGAAAATAAACGTGTGTCTAGAGAGGGTTCCTCCTATAGCTGTGCGCGGTCTAGCTGTCGAACGAAATAATAAATTATGATAATATGGGCGGCGATTGTAAACTTCTCAAAAATGCCAGAACGAAAAAAAAGGTAATAAAAAGGTGTAACGTAAAATTTGCCAGTTTTCTTATACTTCAATCGGGAACATGGATACTCCACATTGAGTCAAATCAAGTAATTTATTAAAAAAAAAAAATTACTGAGTTAGTGAACGCTATTAGTAATTATTAGGGCTCGGACTTAAATGCCCTAAAAATATCAAAAAAATGCCCTTTCAAAAAATGCATTTATGACCTAAAAACTCTAAAAAATGCCCTAAAAATATCAAAAAATGACCTTTTAAAAAATCA
>JAIPRM010000071.1:55563-76495 GCA_025469315.1 Stegophylla sp. TES_Ste_2020
ATCTCAAAAATCGTTAGTCAACTTTTTTTTTTATACCCGTTTGAAGTTAGAATTTCTACTGAATTCGTTAGTTTTACTTAAAATTACGCACTTTATCGTACATATAAGAAAATTGGCTTAACCGATTGTTTTGAAATTTGGTGTCCAGATAGAAATTTTATTGCGAATATTTTGGTGTAATAAAATTTCTTACGGACAAAGAATTAAACATTTTACAAGGGTAAGACTGAAATAAAGTCGAAGAAATTACAGACAGATATTGCGAAATATCTATATACGTATTACAAGCATTTAATTACTGAAGGCTGATGAAAAATTAATATCAGAATTTACTTTTTTTAGTGCATAACTGCACACTTATTTATGAGGTTTTTAGGGCTAATTGTTATTCGATTTTTGTCAACATTAGAAAAATCAAAATTTTGAATATCAATAAAAATCAAATTATCAAAATATTATTTTTGTAAGGTTGGCGCCCCTTTATGCCCCCCCCCAGCACCCTGGGTGATCGCCCACGTCACACATAGCTTTCGCCGGCCCTGCGTTTCTTGTTCAGAGATATTATAGTGGTGAGCATCGTAGCCGGTGTTGTATAATATTATATCGGGGTGTACCTACTCGGGTGTTATTACGTTTAATTAAAATCGTATAGTAAAATAATTTACGGTTTTCTAACACCGCCGCCGCCGTCGGACTTCCGTATACTAAACAATATACATATTATACATATACACTTAATGTAACGTTCTCTGCGTCGTCGTCCGCGGCGGTGGCGACCTATTTCGGCGCGTTTATCTTTGCCAAAACGTTTCGGCCAAAATGTTAACGAGCTCACCGGGTCGACCTTTCCTCCTGGTCTTATCGTTAAATGCCTACGCCGCCGCCGAATTGATTGTGCATAAAATTCCGGTATCTGTTCTGGATTAATGTATACACAATAATAATATACCGCAGTGACCGGTAAAGGGAAAACACACGACGGGACCCAACGGTGTATAATTTATTGGCGACGAGATGAAGTCGGACCAGGAGAACCAGGGGCAACGGGGGGACATACCACCGGTCTAGTTACGGGGATGTTCAGAAAACATAACTCACGCAAGTCTACCACCTTCCGAATATTCCTGTTAGCACTGCGCGCGAGGTGCCTACATTAATTGTGACCGTGCGCATAGCCGGGCATCACTAAAGGGCATCGAGGGGTGGGTACGTTTGCTACCAACGAAATCAAAAAATTAAAAATTATCGTCACTGTACAGGTGGCAATTGTTGATCGGACACAGAATATAACATGTGAAATTTTGATATTGGAAATTATGTAATAAATAAAATGTTGTTATTTTATTTTCTAACACTATATAGGAAATGAGGTTCAAGAGTTTAAATAATATCTGGCCATCTGGGTTCGATTTTGAAGCAAAAAAAACGAAGAAACTGCAGAAATAAAAACAAGGCAACAAGTTGGGAATAAATGTTACTACATAATACATAGTAACTAAATCACTAAAGAATTATATCGAAAAAGCTAAAGGTTCAGTTATATTGTTCTCTCATCTGGCGCCAGTAATAATGTATGGATACGAAACGTAGGTATTACTCAAATTCAAACAAAATACATTTTTGGTTAAAAATCTTTAAAAAAAATCTTTGTGTCGCATCAGAACAAAATTACTGGATAATATATAATACGAAAAAGTTGAACTTTAACAATAATTACCGTATAAGATATATCGGAGGAAATTAAAAAAACACGCCTCCGATGCATGGACCGGTCATGCAATGAAAAAAAACGGATTTATTATGCGTATAATCCAAAATTGTATGCTAAACGACTCTTGGAACGTTCAAGAAAAGATTAAAGGATCAAAATATAAGGAGTGATAAGAAAAACAATACATTTTTGAAGAATTAATATGATATATGTTGAACAATAAGATATTGAGCTATCAAAAAAATAAGTACATAATAGTTAAATGAATAAATGTATTTACGTTTAATTCGTTTGGTACAAACAGAACCGAACCTATGACACGTCTTGGCATAGGCTGCAAATGAAACAACTGTTTTAGATTCTGTGTGGAACAAAGAATGCTTTTACGATGATGACTTTCTTTCTCTTTTTTCTTTTTTTATATGTACATATTTTCGAAGAAATAATTATCTAAAAGTTTCAACCAGCAAACTTTTGAATTAGAATTTACTTTGAGATAATAAAATATTTTTTTCACATTTTCAAAATTTTTATTCACTAAAACGTTTTTCATATTACTGTCTATCTATATTTAAATTTTAATACATTTTGGATAAATAAAAAGTATTCAAGGCATTTTTGTAGAATTTGTATATTTTTCCAAAATTTTGGAAAGTCTATTGAGAATTTCGAAAAATGATCTCTATAATTTTGAGCAAATTTTCGATTCAAAAAGTTGTTAGTTGAAATTTTTGGAAAAGTTTTTCTATGGAAAAAATTTTTAACAGATAATTTAAAAAAATTAACAACATAGTAAAATCATGAGCTTCTTCATCCCACTCAATATTATGTAAAATTGTTTATAATCTATATATATTTTTTAAACCGGAATCGTATTTTAAAACCTTTTCACGTAACGAAACCGAAATTCTTAAATATTTAAGTACCGGAACCTTTAAAACCATTAAGGGTCCGGTCCCTGAAATACACGGTAAAGTACATACGTCAAAATCTGATAGTATCTTGCACGTGGCACACAACAAGAACGCTGCGGTGAGACACGTGCCGATGTTTCTGACGTCATTCAAAGACGTAACCAACGGCAGCGAATTCATCTGCCAATCGTGGCTCAGCGCCGATGGACACAGCATCAGCCACAAGTTGAACGCAGCGACGTAACTGTAGCTGAGAAATCTAAAACAAAACAAAAATAATATGTAATTACGATCATAACGATAATTTTGTTTATGTAAGGCGATTTGATTTTTAATAATTCGCAAACGATTAATTCATAAGAATTTTAATTTTGGCAAAAAATCAATTGATCGACAAGTACTGGGATAATAGTGATAAAAAAATTCTTTCACTTTTTTTTTAAAAAGACTCACAATACAAGAGTTCACAATTAATATAATATCGCATTTTGATTGAATTTAATGTTTTGGTAAAAAAAAGGTAAACATTATTTTTTATTTTCAAAGAACAGCAGTTTTATTGAATTATATTTTATGGAAAATTTGACATATTTATTCAATCGAACTCGTGATCAAAATAATAGTTTTCAGAAAAGCTGAGCAATGAAATGATTAACAGAATTTTATTAAAAAATGAGATGAGATAATAATATTATAATATTATAATACACGATTTTTCTGGGAACTAAAGAATTATTCAAAATTACCTGATTAATGGGAATAAAACGGTTGAGTCAAAATTTTCAAAAACATTATAGCTGTCTAATAAGTGTTTGTAAAAATAATTAGTTAAATCTTTTTACCAAAATGTTAAATTCAATTACAACTTGAAGTATTTATAATCCTCGTCTCGGTGAATCTTATGAAAAAAAACAGAATTTTCATTACCTAAGGAAATATCCCTTGTGGGATATTCTGTAGTTTGAATTTTTGTTCGGTATAAAAATGAGAATTAATTAAATATTTAAAAATGAAGACGCATTTTCAAACATTCCTTGGAAATTAAGTCGTAATTTGAAAAATTAATCAATAATACTTAATAACCGCATTGGTAAAATGAAAGAAAGATTGCGGCATTATATTTTGTTATAATATTATCTTTTCCTTAGAGATGAACGCCTATTCAATTGAATTATTCTTTTGGTAATATTAATTCATCGAAAGCCGATGACCTCGAAGAGATGTTCGGTATAAAACTTTCTTTCAATAACCTCATGTAATATTTTATAAGAAATAAAGCGTCTGCAAAATTACGCTTCTCAAAACGCATGCTAGGGGCAATTTAGTTATAAATCTTAAAGAAATATGCCTCATAGAAGTTATATAATTTGTATTTAATGTCATTTGTATTTAATTACACGGATAAAAATTTTCTATTTTATAGCTTTTCTAATAAAGTATATATTAATATATTTGGTGTGTAAATTGTAATATAGGTATTGTAGTGATAACATTGTTAACAAGTCAGATTTTCAGTCGATATCGTGTAAACTTTACTGATAAGCGTCAGTTTAAGTCCATATTATGGAATAAGTTTTAAATTGACTTTGGAAAAAATCCGGTGAAAATTATCACGCTTTCTTTTGTTCACATTATACATTTAATACTCATCAATTTCGTCTAGTCTCTACCTCGAAAAATCTGAATAAATTCATTCGTAATTAGATTTATGTTTTTCAAAAATATCTACCACCCTGAATTTTCAAATCGCTCTTCCCTCCGCGTTCTTCCTACTCGTACATACTGGGACTGAAAACACGTTTTATCCGAACGTTGAAGTTACTAATTATACAACCTGTAATCACCTGTAGTGACTAGTAGAATACTAACTGAGCGTATTTTTAGAGACTTGGAAAATAGGTAATATTTCACGAAAAACTTAAAATACAATTTTATTCAGTTTTCAAGAAACACGATCATTAAAAGAGCGCGTTATAAAAAAAGGAACGATTCCTGCAAGAATTGATTTCATTTTTATGTTACGAATGAAAAAAGGAATTATGATATTTTTAAAAGAAATTGCTACTAATTCCTTATTTTTTGGTATATAGATCTAATTAAAATAATTCATTTGTTTTCAAAAATATGTTTTTACTACATTCGTGGTGAACAATTTTATTTCTCAAGATTTATATCCAGTAGAATATTAGAAACTGTTAAAAGTTGTGCTCTCTAGTATTTGAGATATATTTTTGTGTTATAATATTATCGTTTTACAAAGTTTAGATAAGGTAAAAAATCTGTTCCTTTTTATTTAAATGCGAAAAAAGAACGAGTTTCTATTCAATATAAAAGGAATGAGGAATTGAAAAATTTCAGTTTAATATTAAATGAACGAGGGGTAGTGCATGGATTCCTATATAAAATAAATGTAAACAATACTGTCAATAAGTACCTTTTTAAGTATTTTTCAATGCAAAAAATAAACATACGTGGGTAACAATGTTTTAATAGTATTAATAATTTATGCATTTATTTGTCATATAGTTTACTTTCTATTCAAATAAATTTCTAATCTTAAATCAATATTTCTCTTTGTACAAGTTACCAAATATAGTGGATTGTAAATTGTACTGTTTGTCAACATTAATATCTGTATTCTAATAGGTTTAAATAAACTTAGGACTACTCGTACTTTAAAATCTATACATTTCTATACATTCTCTACTCTAAATGTAAATAGAGCTAAAATATTATTTGTTTATTTTTTTTTTTG
Organism: Stegophylla sp. TES_Ste_2020; assembly: GCA_025469315.1. Classification (NCBI taxonomy): domain Eukaryota; kingdom Metazoa; phylum Arthropoda; class Insecta; order Hemiptera; family Aphididae; genus Stegophylla; species Stegophylla sp. TES_Ste_2020. The sequence goes on from JAIPRM010000071.1 coordinate 60,944, forward strand.
TAGTTACATTACTTTACATTTACACTATTTGTGCAAGGAAATGAAGAATATCGACTTCCTACGACAATATGAATATTGAAAAAAATTGTCACTCAAAACACTTCAACTTTTTGATGATTTTAATGAAAAATTAGCAATTTTTGTTCGAATTACGTTTATTTTTATGGTGATACATGATCGTTCTTCGTCCGACTTTTATTAGAACACAAGTGCAGACACTTTGCAACGTTGTCACGTTAAACGTTAAAATAGATTTGTTACTTTGATTCTCAGAACTTAATAAACAGAATTTATTTGGAGTTTTGTAAGAAATGTTTACGATTTAAATCGTTCTTATTAAATGACACCAGTTTTATTTTACATATTTTAGTACTTACACCTAGTTACATATTTTTACATGTTTCAATAATTTGTATGTAATTGTTATTTATATAATATGTATATATTATTTCGGTGTTTCACCATATAGTTAATATAGGGACGAAAACGAAAATTTATCAGTATAATATTAGTCTTTATTTATAAGTTTTCAATCTAATCAAAATTATATTTATCTTTGTTTACAATTTTATAAAATTGATGGCGTTACATTGGAAATCTTTGCTATCATGTCGTTTTTAAGGTAAAATTATAATAAACCTTTTCTTAAGACTCTAATTTTCGCAATCATGTTTGAAAAGAGGTAAAATGTCCTCAATTGTTTTCTACCCTATTTTTATTAAAAATATACATTATTAAAATATATAGATTATCTGCGGGATGAATTGCTTGGATGACCCATTCGGGTATGCCACTGTCGTTAAAATAATTATAAAAACTATAAATCAATTAAAATCCGATATTTTCAGATCATAAAATATGCACTCGGTTAAGAATTTCATATCTATAATATTTTACTTTATTTTTGAATTGTATTTCATTACATTTCGTCGTTCTATTTTTGAATTGACGAATGTTTCTTACGTGATTTTATCTAGCATTTTAGAACTTAAACAAATAAATATTATAAATATATGTATATTTATATATGAAAAACGTATCTTTTTCATTTGAATTTTTCAAAATATTATATGAAATCGATGAACAATCAATCAACAAATATGTATATATATATATATATATATATATATATATACAGTAGAAACCGGGTTTAATGACCTTAAGTTTAGAGTCCCGACAAAAATTTTATATTATATGTACGAATTTTTATCGGTTATTATGACGTCTATATAATGACTATACGAATGTTATGAATTTATCGAAGCTAATGTAACTACAAAAGTGTTACAAACTAATATAAAAGATTATTTTAATATGTAAATTTTATGTTTTTTAAACCGAACAAATAATTATAGTAAATTGAATAAGATTATGATATTGTATGTATTTTGATCACGATTTTGTGAAAAAAATTGAACACATTTGTAATACATAATTGTTCATACAACTTAATTATCAAATTTTTAATTTTTTTTTTTTTTTATCATTTTGGTTATACTGACTATCGGTTATTATGACCAATTTTGACCGGTCCCTTAAATGTCATTATAAACTGTTTATACTGTATATATATATATATATGGTATAGTTTTACCCAAACTCGATCGGATTAGTGCGGTATTGTCGAGAGGCACTGTTACGATTTTGAGAAATTCATATTTTTCGTTTCTTAAATATTGACCCATACACTTCACGACGTAACGCCGCCGTAATGCGAATAAGTATACTCGACCGGCGGCGGAATGTCAAGAGCGCCGTATTTTGTTCGCCTTGATTCTCCGCTCGCGTTTTCTTTTTCTCTCGTTCTCCGTCCCGTGTATTTACACCGATGTAGTCGGAGGAACACGTGTGCGGCGGAACGGGTAATTTCCACACGGCCAAGACTAGACGTACATTAAAAACCTTTGGCAAAACACGCTTGGCAGCGACCCCGCGAGAGTGTAGACGAAAATCCGATAGACCGCATAGACTTTTCTTCTCAACTGCCTCCGCCGAAATAAATACAACAGTCTAGCGCAACGTTTTCCGTGTAAATATTTAATTTACAATAATTATTCATCGGTAACCGGAAAATTTTAGAGACTTAAAAAATACACATATCGTTGTCACAGATCGTTGCTACACACATCCGGATAAGAATGTCGAATACAACGCGACTCCTTGACATACGGTCCTTATTGGCTGCACGTAAACTCCTACACGATTGACCTTTTTACCTGAATTTAAAACACGGTGTAATCTGCTACACAGTCCGTATTTACCTGCCGTAAAAGATAGTGTGACCACCTACACTAGTGATTCTCAACCTTTTTAAAGTCAATGTCCCCATAAAGAGCAAAATATCTTTCAACGCCCCCCTTAAAAAAAATATATAAATATATTATATTTATTAAAATGTAGTACTATATTTAAAAAGTGTATAATATAACGTTTTTTATTATATATTAGTTATTAGTTATACTATAACATGTTTTTTTTTTTTTTACTTTTTGTTCAAACAAAATAACCGTTTAAAATATGATGAACGTAAACAAAAAAATAAAAATAAAAATACCATATAAAAAAAAACTTGACTAATGATTTTTATTTTATTATTTTTTTAATTCCGGAATAACAATGGAAACGGTTTTGACCCTCCAAAGGCGTACGATTGCGCGTGGAATTTGTATGTGACGTTGCCAATGTAAGTATACAAATTATCAAATACAGTGGTCGCCGATTTTTTTAAGCACACTTTTGTATGTTCCCACGTTGCACAATAAGTCGATTATCAGGCCGAAATGTCCTCACGTGTACAGCAAGCCGAGGGATATTTTTGCGAAGCGAAGCGGGTCGACCAAATATTTGGCGAACTAACCTACGCTGGCGGAGTTGATTTTGGTGTTTCATTACCGGCAACGTTGTATAAATTTATTAGTATAGCATGCGCAATCGTATCGCGCACTTTTAGATACATTTGGAACTTTAAATCTAGGAAGAAAGTTAAAATTAATAAAAAGGTAGGTAAGCATTGCTCCATGTTTCTTGAAAAGCCTGTCTCTTTTGGACAATTTAATGTTTCGCCGGTTTCACACGCGAAATTTTAACAAACATGTTTGTATAATGTGTTTATGCACATTATATGAGCATAAACAGTGTTTATTAAACACGTTTGTGCACAAATTCAAAATTACAGTGAATAGCGAATACAAAACAACACTGGTCCAGTTAAAGCGTAACACTGCACTTACGTTCTACACAAATAATATATTTTATCTTTTAGATTAGATTTATACCCAATTGGAATATTATGACGAGCAGAAACTAAAACTTTGTGTAGTACGAAATATTAAGTGTGTCATACAAAATGAAAAATTGTGTAGGGATTGCATTGTGACAATTTATATTTAATTTTGTTATTGCAATATTTTGTAATTGATTCAAAAAAAGTTCGTTGATTTTGTTTAGAAGATTCAGCTGTAATAGCGTGAAATGCATGGTCTTTAAATATGTGGATATTGTATTAATTACTGTTCCTTTTTTTTTTTTTTTTTTTTAGGGAGGGGGGTCACACATATTAATTAAAGTATTTTAATAAAGTAAAAAGTGTTGGAGGCGAAGATTGAAAATCGGGCAAATATACTAGTACAAATTGTGTAGTACGAAAATTTAGATATTTTAGTCTCCGATGTCGATAATTTCGGAAACGATTTGTGTAGAAACAAAACAGTATGATCGTCAAATAATGATTATTTTACTTATTTATTTATTTATTTATGCATATGACGTTTTGGGCTTATCAATAACTAAAGTATTGATTGTTCTACGATGCTCGTTCGTAAGAAAAATACAAAAATATTTGTTTTTAAAAATTCGTTCATTTTTGTACGATATACGTTTTGATAGCGATCGACATTGAAAGGATCCGCGAGACATTTGTCGAGATGTGAGGACTAAAATAAAGGGACAACGCTGTGTTTAACGGGACGTATGTTTTGCGATCAGTATTTCAGACGCGTGGCGAGAATTAACGAAGGAGAACAAAATCGAAAAAAACCCTCGATATCCGTCTGATTTAACTCGGTACTCTGTTGGAATAAATACTACTGAACACGAAACGCGATTATGTCTGCGGGTACTCTGCGTGCGAGTTTAAAGTGGATAAAGTTTTCTTAACTGTTGTATTTTGGGGCCAGCGATTCGTGTGGTGAAAATCGTCGAGAGCAACACTGAACTGTCATCATACCGTAAACCACAACGATTTCGAAAAGGCCTTGTGGTATATTGTGCGACATCCGAAACGATCGACGACTCGCGACTCAATATCGAGATTAAAAACTAATAAGACTGAAAACAATATGTACACAACAACCGCAAAAATAATATTTAAATACATCATTTAATTCGCTCATTATTATAGAATGGGTTTTGTAATAATATGAATTTATCCACATTTCGGTTGTATAAACGAATAACACGCGAATTTTCTACTATTTTACTTCTCGGACGACGTTTCGAGACGTGCGTGAATTTATTAATTTATTTATTATTTTTCTATTTATTATTATTATTATTATTATTATAATTTTTTTTTTTTAGTTAGGGTAACTCTGTGTTTAACACATTCAAAATTACATACAAATTAAAAATTATACCTATATTTAAAATATTATTTTAAAAAAAATGTTCAAAAATAATATATTGAATTCAATATTATTTTTACGCATTGAACTAATTAGGCATATTTTCCTCAAAAACGATTATTAGTAATGCGCAAATTCCCAGGAATTTAATCAAAAAATTCCTTGGAATATTCCTAAGACCGAGAATTTATTAAGAATACAATATTTTTTTTTTCAATTTTTTGTTTATATATCTGTAACTTGATTCAATATCTATGCAATTAAACTTATAGTTGTAGATGATTCGAATAGTAAATATTTTTCACATAAAATAATAATGGAAAAAAGTAAGATTGTAGAGTGTATCAAAATCATTTAAATTGTATTTAATTGTATTTAGTCAATCGTAAGTATAAAAATTTGAATTTTAAAAGATTATTTTGAAATTATTTACATGGCCTATCTGTTTATATTAAGTTATAATTAAAATTTTTAATAAATCAATAAGCCCAGTAAGCTATTAAATGTTTAAATTAAAATGAACTAAAAATATTATTTATGAACATCTTAGATTTATTCAATTTTGTCATCATGTTTTATTTTACAATTTACAATCATATTGCTAAAATAAAAATCAAGTAACTAACTTTTACTACTACTTTCCAAGTTTTTTAAAAATAATAAGTAATTTATAAATTTATGATTTCAAATAAAATGAATAAAAACCAAAATAAAATAACTAAAAGTACCTATTTCATTAAAACGAACAACATTTCTTTACTTATTCACAATTCTTGATAAAAGAGTGAACTCCATTGGAACATTACTGTTTGTAAAAGTTAAACGAAAACCATTGTTTGTTAGAATGTATTATGTATTATCATGCCTATATTTAGGTTTTTCCATCTTTAGATAACACAATATAGCTTTTGAGCCACCCTTTTAATGAAATGAACACGAAATTTTTTTGTGTAGGTATAACGAAAATATACATTTAAGAAACTGTCCATTTCTTTTGTTGAAATCCTTTCTTTGAAAAAAAAAAAAAATATATATATATTTTTTTTTATTTTTTTGAGAATAAAATTATAGAAAAAAAAAAAAAAATGGTATTCGTCCAGATTATAACTGCTTTCTGGCTGTATAATTTTTACCTTTTAAAGAGCTATTTATCTCAGAGACATTTGGTCGATTAATTAAAATTTTTATCGTATCGTATACAACTCGTGGGTAGATAAAAAAAAACATTATTTTTTCTATATTCACTTTATTATTCAGTTTTTGTGATATATATTAATATTTGGTCTTTAATAGAACTATGTTCATACTGAAAATCAGATTTTATGTCCTATATTCATCACATATATGTCCATATATATTCCAATTTAAATAAAATCTGGCGTCAGGATAAGATTCTTATTTGTAATATAGCAGTCTAATTAAGAATATTCATCCTTCTAAAGTAGCCTATAACTTATAAGTTAATCATTATTGCATATAAATATGTATGATGAATTGTTTAATATCAGATGAAATGTAGAAAAATAATTTTTTTTCGCTAATTCTTTCTGTTAATAATTAGTTTCAAACCCTTAAATAATTCAAAAAATAAGTTAAAAAAAAAAAAAATCAAAGTATATATATTTTATATATATGCAGGGATGGGTTATACACGGAGTTATTGCGTTGACTATCATAATAAATTATAATCAAGTTTTGTTCATCAAAAACGTACGAATTAAAGAAAATAATTTTCGAAAAACAATCGAAATATGAATTACCTGTTTTCTAATTTCTAATTCGAATAATATTAGTCAGATAAAAATGTATATTGTTAAAACATCAATTTTGTTTAATATTATTCCATAAATCACTTCGTAGTGGCTTTTAATCGTCAATATTAAAGTTTGTTGCTAATCATTTTAATCATACATTCATATACGAATATACTACACATAAATCGGAATAACTCGGAAAGTTAAATTGTCATTTTTCCGAGAGTTTTTAATTAAAACGATTCGTATTATTTGTCTGTCCCACCACTCATAAGTCCCCCAGAATATCCTTAGTTTTATACAGACAATACAAAGACCGTCTCACTCTATATCCAAAGGACTTGGCAATCATTCGTGTTGGACCAGGTCCAAGAAGCTCTAAGTGCCTAAAAGTCGTTAAGCTGTGTTTTTGTCATTTCCTAAATAAAGTATTGATTGATACTCCAGAGAATTGAAGCGAATTATAGGACTTAATTTTCATTTAATTGACAATTTTATCTTTTTGCTGGTGATCAGTATTCAGTATTATATATTTTATGAAATAATGTATCGTCTATGCAGAAACATAATATAGTCACAGTGACACAACTCAAAAAACATACGATTTAGTTGGTAAAAAAATCAGGGCTATAAAATACGTTTTTTTTTTTTTTTTTGTAATCTAATATTCACTTTGGTCAAATAAATGAAGTGTCCACGAGAAAATGATAGTGTTACTTTTCCATAATTGAGAAATATATCACTATAATATTATAATTTACAGAAATGTAACTTCTTATTAGTTATCAGCTGTTGTTCATATCACAATTTATTTTTGAGAAAAAAACATCCATTTTATTATTTATTCTAATGAAGTGTTTTTAGAATGATATGAATAATAATTGATTATTATTAATATCAACTTCATTCTTTAATAAATATTAATTATTACCAATAATCAATATAATTAATACAAAAATACAGGTTGTTACAACTACTTTTTTTTTTTTTAAATAATTTTATGTCATGTTTAACTATAATTGAAGTCGATACGTATATGATTTTATTGTGTATTTAAATTATTTAAGAAAATATTTCATTTACTTTTTTTTTTTATTATATTATTTGATATAATATAATTGATTTCATAATTCAATTGTTTTGTTCACATTTTTCATAAAAAAATGGCATAAGTCAATAAAACTAATTAATCTTCAAATACAATAACATTCATTATAATAATTATTATTCGTAGCGATTAACTATGAATAGAAAAGAAACAAAATAACATCAAACTGCATTTTGTAAAAAAGCTAAGAAAATTTTACAAAAATAAATTGTACTCTTTCCACGTATTAAGATGAATAAAATAGGTATAAAAAGTCATTTTTTTTTTTTCTTAATTTCAAATAATGCTCTTGAAAAATCAATATTTTTGAGTTGTGTCACTATTCTCATGCACTAGAGTGATACGCGTCTGATTAATGACTATGCTTAATGTGATATAAATTTACATTTTTTTTTTTTTTTTTTTTAATAAAAAGCGATAAAAGCTAAATGCTTAAATGCAACACAATACATCGAAATCACGAAGACGTTACACGTTTACTTCATGTTATTTTCAATATATATTCATACCCACTTAACTACTTGCCATCGAAATGTTTAGCACCGCGGTGTATTTATTTATTACTTTTATTATCGTTTAGTTACGACTCGCGAGTATAAACTCAGTTATAATGTCTATTCTCTCTAATTGTTAACCGAAACCGGGGACAATTGTAATAATAATAATAATACTAATAATAATAATATAAGGAAAACACCTCTGGGAATAATAATATACACTCTATGTACTTGGTCCTCTATGCTTTAGTATTGTATCGGGAAAGTCAAATTTATCGTTAAAGGCATTTTGTTGTTTTAACCGAACGGTAACCGTACACACCTATCTGCGCGGCGTTCGACTGTATAGTTTTCGGAGTGTTTAGTAATTAAACGAACGCGCGCGAGTCAAGAGGAACGACTATGACGTTAAAGGGTTTTAGATAAGTTTTAATTATGCATGCGAGTTTAATTTAATTTATACTATGGCCCATTAAATCTTTTGTAAACATTTTTACACGTATTCCAGCCTATGGTGCATGCTCGTGTTTAGATCATATTTTTATTAAAGCTCCACAAGAAATTCTAGATATCATTGAAGCAGGTGTTATACAAACACAAGTTACAGATCACTTCTCTTTAATAATGACAATGCCAAAATATAATAATAATAATAATAATAGTAATAATAAAGAGCATTCTGTTTATAGAACAATTAATTATGAAGTATTGAGTGACAATTTAAAAGATGAGAAATGGGAAAATGTGTATAGTAATTCAAATATAGATGAATGTGTTGATTTCTTTTATGAAAAAATATTAAATTCAATTGAGAAAGCCAGTAGTCTAGAAAAGGTTAACTCAAAAAATAAAAGAATCAAGGAATGGATGACCGCAGGATTGCTCAAATCCACACGAAAAAAGCATGAATTATCAAAAAATGTTAAAAAGCACCCACAAAACACAAAGTTGATATCATATTACAAAATATATAGAAATAAATTGACATGTCTTATAAAAGCAGCTAAAATTAAACTTTATAAGGATAAAACGTTAATGATGTTTGTCAACATGTAAAATTTTTATTTTATTTTATTTTATTATTAATACCGATCAATGTATTGTAACTCATTTAGCCCACCACAAGCTTTGCTTTCTGGGTTAAATTAATCAAGCTGTAAAAATTAATATAATATGTGATAATATGTAATGTTTATATTTTTGGTCAAAATGAAAAAAAAAAAAGAAAAAAAGTCACTGTAGTGGCTCTTAAAAACCGTTTTTACGCGGAAATTTCCGAACGCATATAAATCGATAAATCTGTAGACGTATCTGTTATTTGACACGAAAATGACGTTCTAGGGCCCTTTTTTCGTTATCCATCGACTAGAAGTCGTCTACGAATAAAATCGGTGGATTTATAATAATAATAATTAATTATCGTAAAAATGTTCAAAAATTTAGTGAACAATATGCGAACAGTTCTGATCATAATAAGACAAATATAAAATCATAATAGATAAATAATATATTATCTTTTATCTTACCTATAACCAATATGAACTAAATACTATTTATTCCATATACTATCTCAGCTGAAATATTGTGTAATTTATATTAAATTATCTAGATAAATAAATTCAAAATATGTATTTTTTTAAGTGTAAATAATCAATAGTAATGTTTAATTAACGAACCAATATTAGGTAATCATAGGTATGCCTATGATTACATTTGATTTTTAGGTATGATGAATCAGGATATATCAGACTAGTACACTAAGGTATAAAAGTTTCATCTGAAATTTTAGAAAACTATCTAAATGTATGAATATGTCTTTATAGAAACCTTCACCATTGGTTTCTTTTTTTGTGTGATAAATTTCGTATTAAAATGTAATGTGTAAGATTTTGTTTTACTTTGCGTTCTTTTTAGATTCTGAGCGAAGTGAAGAAGCTAGTATTTATACAATATTTTTTTCTTTATTATTTCCGTATACACATTTTCCTATAGATCTACTTAACTAAAAATTCCGATCAGTAACTTTTTGATTCTTCTCTAGTTGGTACTTCAAAGAGGTCATTTTTTAAATTTCTCAATTCTTCATTTTTTTTTTTTTTTTAAAGTACCAAAAACTTGATAAAAAAGACTGGGAATCCACCATTTTTCGATCCAAACTTAATGAAAATTTAAACATAGATAAACAATAATATGAGAAAAATTTTGGTGCAAGAATATTTTGAAAATGCGAAAAAAAAATTTTGGACACTTTTCTAATTGTTTTTTCTCATTTAATTTTTTTTTCCTTTATATAATAAACAAAAAAAAAGTAAATTAAAGTAAAACACAGGCAAGAAAGCCGGACATACTTCGCACCACAGATATTTTTCGCTATTCGGGTCAGATCTTGGTGAGTGTGTTGAAAATTACGACTATTTTATATATTAACTTATTTCTTTCAGAATCGTCTTATTGAAGAAATAATTTATCGTTTCTTAAATTATACACACTCTTCAAGAGTATCTGACCCGAAGAGCGAAGAATATCCGTGGTGCGAAGTATGTCCGGCTTTTTTTACCACTTTTTAGCTATTAAATTTTTCACAAGTTGTGTTATTAGTTTATTACTCATGAATTATATTTTATTATATTAAATATAGTAACGCAAATTAGTGTTAAAAAAAAAAAAAAAAAAACTATATTTTAAATGAGAATAAATACTGGTTGTGCAACTGAAATAACGTTAATATTCCTTTAAAAGTATAATATTAAACCCTGGCCAAAGTATTTTTTTGTGTACACGACTGCTACACACAATGGACGCTTAATTTTTATAATTTTTAAATGATAACCGTGAGTCCGTTAACACATTAACGAATGTATAACTGTGTTTTATAATATTACCGTGTTTTTACATCCCTACGGGGTGTCACTTCCAAATAAATATTTATTATCCCTGTAGTAGGTAACGAAATGTCAAAGCGTTTCGGCGGCGACGGCGTTATGTTTGCTTATTTTCGCTGGGTACATTTACCATCACCGGCGCCGCCGCCAGTGTATCAAACTATAGCTAACAAATAATCCTTTGGAATTCACCCTCGCCCACCCCAAACCCCCCCCCAACCCCTCCGACGAGGTACCTAACCGGACACAATGATAACCTCGGGTCGCGCGCGCCCGTCGCTTATACCCATGTTGAATTTATCGGTCGGCGGAATTTCTCGCGTATAAATGGGTTCTAAAATATGTCCGTTTTGAGCGCATTCCACCTCTCTCCCCCCCCCAAAAAAAAAACCTGGTGGCAAAAGCGCACCTTCACCGGAATCCGCACGGCAACAGAATGCAATATTAACTGTTTTGAATGCGTTTTACACGCGGACACGGAGGTAGCTCGAGCGGCGCGTAAGATACGCGATAAATTATTCGACAGGGAGCCATTTAACGGGCCGGGGCCAAAGGGATATATTGTGGCTCTCGCGCATAGTTCTCCATATACCATATACCGAAGCCTGTGGACCGAAATCCTGGGTGGTCCCTCCGACGCCACCGCCACCGCCGCCGATCGTCTACCCGCTAAACAATTACCTTTGGCCTATAAATTAGTGTATGTATATGTGTATACGTATATATATATATATATATATATAGTTATCGGACGCGTTCGTATTAATATTATGTATTAATGTACGTATTAATAATGACTAGGGCTAGGATTTTGTAGCGAAATAAATTTGTAAAAAAGCATTTTAAGTATTTAAATAAAGCAAAAATAGCATTTATTAATATTTACTCTAAAAATAAATTCAATATAACAGAAAAAAATTTGGACACATTATGTTGCATTATAGGTATTCTTATATCCTAGGGTGGAAATCGCTCTTTCAGTGTGTTAAATGTTGAACAAATGATAAATCGTTTTTCAATACCTATATCAAACAATTCTGAACTAAGATTTAGTTTATTCAAATTTTTTTATTTAATCAAAAAAAGACCATTTTACTCAGTCAGTTTTATATTCCGTTATTGACAACAGGAAAATAATTTTCACATAGATATTAAAAAAAAAAATAAATAAATGTCCTGTCTAAAGAACCATTTAGAGCCCAAGTCTGTCAAAACTTTTGGGCAATTAATTGCTTACGAAAAAAGATTCATAGAAAAATAAATAAATAAAAATAAGTGTAAAAATACTAGCTTCTTCACTCCACCTAGAATCTAAAATTGTTATTATCACTTTATGATAAATTATAATTGATTTCACTAAAAAAAAAAATGTATGTATACAATTTTACTTGAGTATTTCTGGCAATAATAATTTAGTAGAAAAATAATATATTTCAAGATATTATGTGAATTTTTCATTAAAATTATGTAAAAAATGAGAAAAAAAAATACAAAAACGAGAAAAAAGCAAAAAAAAAGCACATTTAGTGGAAAAAAGCAAAAACAAGTTAACTTTGTTGAAATCAGAATGATTTGAAACTTATTTATCTACAAGAATTATCTTTCTATCACACTCCCTTAAAAAGTTGCATTTGCTATAAAATCCGAGCCCTAATGATGACCTTCATGCGGCGTGCACCTAGGCTTAACCACTCCCATTTTAACACGTTTTTATTGCAACAATTTTGTCGAGTTTCGATTTGAAATGGAAAAAAAAATTTTTTAATAATTCATTTTTCGAAACCAACGATAATTGATGAACATCAAAATTCTGATTACTGAAAAGAAAGTAACTCAGCCTCTCTGAAAAAATCGTTGGTATTGGATGTATAATATATATATTATAGTAGCTGTCCCTACATGTCGTTGCTCATGTATATTGGTTTCTCTTTTGGAATTTTCGCAGGTCGTATGTTAGTGTTTAATTTAATTGCATTGATAGTGCTAATATTACGTGGAATTCACAATTTAATAATAACTATCAATTATGTAAAACCAGTTACAGGTAATCTGTGATTGCAAAACACAATAGCGACCAGTGGTGGACGGTCTAAGTCCAAAGATAATATGAAATGATGAAATATATATGTATACTGTATAGATATATAAAATCTAAACAAACTTTTAAGAAAACCATCTTTTTATCCCCTTAGACATGGAATTTTGAAAAATCCTTTCCTAGTGCGCCCCTACATTGCTTAAGGAACCTCTATACAAAATTACAAATCTCTAGACCCAGCGGTTTAGTCTGGACGTTGATGAGTGAATAGGGACGGTCTCTTATGTGTATATAGATAGTAAATTAATGATAATAATTAATTCTATTTTATTTATATTAATATTTTGAGAACTTAATATAATCACACAACATTTTTTTTATACAAAAGTCATTTCGCAAATGATTCGTTTTACCAAAATTTTGAGTTACACTTATATTAGGTCGAATTAATATTCTTTTGATGTCTAGTTACAAATAATCATGTTTACTCGGGGAGAGTAGTGGTCTGTATTAAAACAATAAATATTTCTTTGGAAATTTATCTTAATTGAAGATGTGAAAAAAGGTATTTTACAGTTTAATATTCGTTATGATTGACGTTACAATTTGTACACAGAATCACAGAATATTCTTTTGTTATATATTAACAAATATGTTAACGTCACATCAGAATACAATACCAAAATTAAAATATATTGTTATAATTTTAAATATATTATAATAGTTTAATGTTGCATAATATAAATCTAATGAATCTAAAAATCCTCAAACATAAAAAAATTATTTATTATTTCAGTTCTTAACAAAAAATGTTTGAGTGTGTGTGTATATATGTGTATTAATAAAAGTTTTTTTTTTTCAAATACAATCCGAAATATTCAAATAACAAGGCTAATAATTAATCAATTAATAAGTTTAAGTTAAGTTAACTTTAACATTTTAATTTAACTTCTCAATTTAAATTTTATATTAACATAGATTTTAACTTAATTGATATGCCCTTCAATTAACTTAATAATAATGTAATATTTTTATTTTTTACCAATTACCAAAGTTAATTTTAAGTTTTCATTGTCTAAATAAAAATGTTATTTCGTTTTGTTTATAAGGAGTATAATATAACAGTATTCATTCCTAAAAAAAATATAATTGTGTTGTAAAAAATTCCATTTTAGAGGTATTGACAATATATATGATTTGAAATTAACTACTTCATATTATCTCAGCGTTAAGTTGAATATTATTATATATATATATAAAATTATTATTTTCAATGAATACTTATTAATTATAACTTAATGTTTTGAAAAGAAAATAAGGAAGCTTTAAAACTAGAAATGATAAAATTTATAAAATATTTCAGCAAAAACAATGTCAAAAAAAAAAAAAAAATATTATAAGTGAAAACTCTTATAAAATAAACATTGACTTGACAGATTTTAATAAAAAAATGTAAATATGCGTAGACCCGTATGTGAGTAAGTTTGCGTAACATTGTCGGCTCGTAAAACGAAAAATTGCTTATGTCACAAGCTGAAAAAACAAATTGAAATCTTCTTCGTTTCGTGGAAAGAGTCGCGAGTAAACCATAACTTTAAACAAGCATGTAAATAATTTGTAGAGCAACATTCAACGTTTGCGTGGGATTGAAAAATTTAATTTTTTTCGACTTTTGTAGGAAATCTCTAGAAATTTCAACACATTGTAGTAAAAAATAATATGAAAAAAATAATAGAGTAACAACTAACCCAGGGATGATTGAAAAGAAACTGTATTGTTGGAAGGGGTCATAAACGAAATGTGCCTAGGTAAACTCCCTATCCTCAACCACCTCGTGACACGCCACCATTACCATGTTTAGCACTATATTCGTTTCTAATTCTTCAATGCTCGGATCGTTCACAGACGGTGTGATTCCTTCTTGTACTCTCTTTCCTTTCTTTCTTTTTTTTCACTACAAAATATTTTCACAGCTATTTATTACTAAAACGAAATAGTGTTTATTAATAATACTTATTGTTACTTTAAAAAAAAAAAAATCATTTTTTTTTTTTTAACATCATTAAAATTTTCTTTTATTAAAATATTTTTGATATTATTATCTATCTATATTTACATTTTCATAAAATTTGAATGAAAAAAGCCGGACATACTTCGCACGACGGGTGGTATTATCTTGACGGGCGTATTAAATTTTAAAGAAACGATAAATCATTTCTTCAGTAAAACGATTCTGAATGAAGGAAAATAATAATATAAGAAAAAAAAAATGTTTGAAAAATGTCCAAAATTTTTTTTCACATTTTCAAAATTTTCTTGCGCCAAAATCATTTTTATAGGATTTTCTATCTATGTTTAAATTTTCATAAAATTCTGATCAAAAAATGATGGTTTTCGAATCGTTTTTGTTAAATTTTGGGTAATTTTTTCCAAAAAAAACATTGAGAAATTCAAAAAATGACCTCTTTAAAGTACAATCTAGAGGTGAATAGAGTTTCAAAAAGTTATTGATCGAAACTATTGGACAAGTATTTCTATACGAAAAGTTGTACACAGAAAAAAAAAAAAAATAATAACATCATTGTAAAAACACTAGCTTCTTCACTTCATTCAGAATCTAAAAATGTTTTTAAAGCAGTTTTTATGACATT